>BQNB010066763.1:0-34441 GCA_026074375.1 Tanacetum coccineum | reverse complement strand
ATGTTACTGGATGTATGCATTTCTTACTCTTATAATTTTTTAATACGATGCACCAACATGTTAGCCCCGCCGCAACGCGCGGGTCATTTTTTAACTCGTTTTGTACAAAATCCACTAATCTAGCTTATTTTGTATTTGAGAAATAAGAAAAAATATGTAGCTAAAATCATGTCACGTGTGTTAATAGTAATGATCTAGCCTACACAGGCTTATTAGCACACTCAATTTCAGGTGCGGATTATTTATACACTGAAATTTTGAACTTTCTTTTCATTTTGCTAAGTAATTAAATTCTTTTGTTATATATAATATATTATCCTAGTAAATTTATAAATTTACTTCCATTTCCTTTGGCAACAACAAATTGTGAAATGACCAAAAGACTCGTGTCTTAACAGTATCACATGTTGTGTCAAAAGCTCCTCAATCAATTGGTTGTGAGACATGTAAGAATATTTGTGGTGTAATATTATGAGATAGCTAAAAATTGCCTTTTTAGAAAGAAAAAAAACAAATTGTAGAATATAATTATGACTACATTTCCTTTTTTTTAAACAATATATAATGCAAATCGTAACGGCCGAACAACATACGAATTAAAAGAACAATTGGATCGATAGAAATCGATCAAAGCAAAAGCTTTTATTATTATCAAAACTCAAAACATCTCCATACAAAGAAAAGACCCACTATTTATAGGAAAACTATAATCACTATAAATAAAGATTGATTTGACTTTCCTTTTCCTATATAATTGATTAGAAATTGGTACTTTCCTAACCAAAGTTTATTTCCAAACGAGAATACTTAAATAAAAGAAGGGAAAGTCAATGTCTTGACTATGACTATGCATTTTGACTTTGACTAAAAGTCAATGCCTCTGCATCATTCTCCTCCGCTTGAGAAAAAACTCGTCCTCGAGTTTTCTTCATTTTCACTCTCTCTGAAATATGGTGATAAATCAGACACGTTGTAATGTCCCAATAATTCAATCTTGTATGCATTGTCATTAATCTTCTTTTGAACTCGAAAGGGACCATCAACTCCTGGCTTAAGTTTCCCGAATCGCCTAGCTTAAAATCTCTCCTTACGCAAATGGATCCAAACCAAATCACCTTTTTGAAACACAACCCGTTTGAGATGCTTATTTGCTTGAGCACTATAACGGGTATTAGACCTAATAATCTTCTTTTGCTCTTTTGATCTAAATATGGCTTGCACCCGCACAACTGATCTCTCTATACGCTTTTGAGATTGCTTCCGGCTTGCATGGAAGAACCCTTCCTCACGATTGTTTTCTAGCTTCTATTCATTTTCATCATTTTTAGGATCCACTTGAAGACCTCTAAATCCTCTTGAGGTATAAACACAATCAAACACCAACACCAGGTGTGATACATTTTTGGACCAAGTACACTAAGAGGGAAACAACAGAGATTATGCAGTTTTAAAGGTATTATTGTATGCTCACCTTCTACCATTGATTCCTTAGGGTCATGTAGACCTCTTGTCTGAGAATTGTTGCCATTTGTTTCTGACAACTCACACCGACTCTCCAACCTCTTAATACACTCTTGACAACCACTATTACTCTCAAGTTCTTGTTCACTCTGGCTTGTGTTGCGACTTTCAACCGGTTTCACGCAATGAACATCAATCCCCAGTACAACTTTTTCAACAAGATCGGTAGATGCTTCATTTAGGGCTATGGACGATGGATTCTATAAACCAGAAGCAACCACACTTTTAACTTGCAGAATCTCATCATTTTCCATTGTTTCCTTGTTATCAGACTCCATAGCAGCAACTTGTTCAACTTGAACAGATGCATCAAATGCAAACGTATGACCTGTAGTAGTATTCTCTTTACTACCTTCCACAAAAAAAGACGGTTCAGCATTCATTGTCAAGTTATAGGCCGACATCCATAAGGATCGCATGGACTCATATTGACTCAAACCTGAAAGTAATGCTGAGTCACCAAATGGGCAGTCTCGTATTTCCAACCTCTTCAGTTTCGGGCAGCCTCTCATCACATACTCCATACTAGAATCACTACTGCTTGTAAAAGCTACCGAGAGTGTCTCAAGGTTTTTAGCATACTTCCTAATATGCTTAAAAGAAAGGTCGGTTAGTAGGCCTGAAACCTAGAGTCTTTGAAGGTTGACACATGTTTTGACAATTGCACCAAAGGCTTTATCCATTGGTTCGTTGGTTAGGTAATCTGGTTCATGAGGTTTAGCAGCGTTTGTCATCCGGTGGCAGAAGTAGAGTATGTAATGGAGCTTTGGGCAGCCGTTTGATACAACCACGAGACCTGACTTGGACACACCAGTTTGTGGATCAAAAGGGTCAGCTGGCAAAACTAGAAGTTCTTCTAGCAATGGATAGTGTGATCCAACCGCTTCTAAACCCTTGCCCCTGACTGTATCAAGGACCTAGGGACGAGTTAGCCGTTTGCAATGAGTAAGAATCTGTTCAAGTTCATCAGCCCCAAGCTCCGAATAACTCAGGTTCAAGAAGGTCAAACCACCACAAACAGGATACACACCAGGTATATAGACCAAAGAAGCATCCCAAAACCCAGAAAGCGTGTGTAAATTTCCACATTTACTGAAAGCACTTTCCAGCTTTTTGACCGAACTAGATACGAGGTTTTCTGATAATGTACCAATACGAAGCTCAGTCAACCGTGGAGCTAGCACAAGAAACTTTTGCAATCGATTAAAAGTTACTTTTTGTTTGACTTTTAAGACTCGTAATGATTTGGATTGAGAAACAAGACTCTCCAAAATATCAAAACTGACTTCGCTGCTCAAGGTTGCAAAGTTAAGAACTTCTAATGAGGTTAAGTTCTCTGGGTAGAGACTAATGCGGATCATGTTTTTGGATGTGGAGAAAAGTAAATGAGCTAGTCTCATCTTACTATGAAGTTCTTGCCAATCGGGCTTTTCATATGTTGACGTCGTTAAATTAGATGTATGTGGATCCTAAAAGTCAAACTCCATAAGTTGACTGATAAAGAAGGGTTCAGGATTCAGAAACGGATCATCTATTGCACCAGGAGAAACTGCTATAATGTAGTTCATCCATCTTCCAAAAGTATCTTGTGCTGGCAATCCATTTTTTCGCATCATGTCTAAAACACCAGTGCCAACATGTGCAACATGAGTGTCCTTCATTCCTGCCTTTCAAATGTCAACATTGTTGTCAATGGGATTGGCTCCTCTAACTGTCTCAGGACAAAATGTCGCTAAAGAATTTTCCATACCCAACTTGTACCCCAAGGAGTAGTTACCATTATCTACTGATCCATTACATTTCTTTTGGTTAATACTGAGATCAGCATATACAACCTCATCTTTGATCGCCATCTTCTATCTCCTCAATAACCAGCTTTAATATCGATATCATAAACCGCATCGATTCTCTTCTTCATTATTGGTGGTCAAAGCAGGACACATTACACTCCTCACAACATGATTATGCTCACTTGAAAAACTTGGATATTCATTAACATAATGTATACTCATCTACCCTCATCCCTATATCCTATGAATAATCAGGTTCGATTCGTTTCCTTTGTCAATAAGGGTTCCTCCGCCAAAAGATTGACTCTCAAGACCCATCGTCCCAGACGTTGGACTTCATTTTCTGTCTCTCTGCGGGCGAGTCCTGCTGTAAACAGCTGGAACGTGAGTTCTTGCATCCGCTGCTGCAAGTGCCTTTCAATCGTCTCTACATCAGAGACTGAGCCGAGGTGCTTTCCGCAATAGCTTTCTTTCTACCACGTGTGACCATGATCACCTAAAGGATCTGATGCCAAATAATGCGGATCTTAACGGCCGAACAACATACGAATTAAAAGAACAATTAGATCGATAGAACTCAATCAAAGCAAAAGCTTTTATTATTATCAAAACTCAAAACATCTTCATACAAAGAAAATATCCACTATTTATAGGAAAACTAGAATCAATCTAAATAAAGATTGATTTGACTTTCCTTTTCCTAAATTTATAATTGATTAGAAATTGATACTTTCCTAACCAAAGTTTATTTCCAAACGAGAATACTTAAATAAAATAAAGGAAAGTCAATGTCTTGACTATGACTACGCATTTTGACTTTGACTAAAAGTCAATGCCTCTGCATCATCAATATATGTAGTAGAGGAAAATTCAATATACACCTTTAATTATCTAAAGAGTTAATGAACCAATCATTTTCATTCTTTTTTGAATCAAAATTTAAAAAATTCACTTTTGCCATTTTTTTGAAAATAACATATATTGCAAATGGTAAATCGTCAATGGAAAAGAACATATCATTACAAAGAGAATTAAATCATCTTTCTATATGGGGCACTTTCGGTTTTTTTTCAGTTACATCTGAAAAATTACATATGATTTGGTTTTTTAGAATCACATTGATTTTATGAAATCACATGTGATTTTAAATATACAAATTACATGTGATTTTTTCAGACGTGACAGAAAAAAATAATCGAAAAAAAGTTCGTCGAAAGTATACTGAAGTGCCCATTTACTGAAAGATAAAAAAATACTCGTCGTGATGGTGTATTTTTGTCGCTTGACGATTTACCGTTTGCAAGATATTTTATTTTTTAAAAGAAGGTGAAAATTGAGTTTTTTGTATTTTGATGAAAAAATGAGTGACTATAATTGATTCATTATGTATAAATTGATCTCAACTCATATGTAGTGTATTTTAAATAATTGTTACATCAAATCAGGGTCGTTCCTGAGTTTATTGCTACCCTGAGCGAGACATAAAAAAATGCCCCTATTAAACACATAACATGTTATTTTTAAGGGTTTATTATAACCTAGTCAATAGCCCGTTTTTCTTTAACAAATAAATATCAAAATTCAAGGATATAAACTTGAGGTTCGAACCACAATATCAAAATAGATCACCTAAAAGAAAAATATAAAGTAGCCATACATTTTTTTAACCAAAATCATCTATTATCATATTGTAGTCAACATTCTTTAAAAAGAATCATTCGATCATAAAAAAAATCATAGTTTTTATCACTGTAAAGGTAAAATAATATAATCAATGTATACTTTAAAACAAGGTTATAAATAGCGTAAGCTGTGGCGTAACGGAATAGACAAGCCTCACGCCTTAAGAGTCATGGCGAGTCATGACGTTTTTTTAAAGCGTGACTTAAAACGGCACAAAATATGAAAATATTTATAAATTTATATATTTATATCATATTTCAAATATATTGAGTTTACAAAAAGTGTCATACATGAAGAATAAAGTCAATAAACTATATTTGCATTTAATCTTTTTCATTGCTAGAAAAAAGCGATTTTTATCAAAATCGAATTCAAAAAAGCTTTCACACATCATGTCTTATCACGTTTTTTCACTTCCCATCTCACACCACGCCTTAAGCCTACATCTTGATCTATTGCGTAGCATGAAAGTTACGCATTGCGCCTTTGCGAGACTTTAACGGCATCTTACCGTGCCTTTTAAGACATTGCTTTAAAATATCAATATGTAATAAACTAATAAAAATATTCTTCTCTACCTACAGATTGCAAAGGGACTTCTTTAACGTGTAAAGAAGCAAATATTTGATATAGAGGTCAATATTTAAAAAAAATTGAAACAGAAAAAAGTTCAGTTAATAATAGTAATTTCTAAATGACTTTTTTTATTTTAGTGGACCTCTGCTTACTCACGCCTCACGCAACACTCTTTTCACTTTTTTACATAGTAAATATATAAATATATAAAATATTATTTTATTGTCTCTTTCCTAAAGGTCGTCTTCTTCTTTTGCTTCTTTCACCATCGTTAGATCTCAGGGTATAGTGCGCCACGGCTCAAGCCGTGGGCGAAAACGCAAAATGAACTATACCCCGAGTGGCGTTTTCGGGTGTCGCGCCGTTATCCCAGCCCAAATGGTCCGAGAAAACGCGACGCGAAAACGCGAAATGCTGTACCGCGTTTGGCGTTTTCGCGTATATATAATTTTTTTTAAATCTAGCCGTTGGCAGTGGGCTTAATTCAAAAATGTAGCCGTTTTTTTTGTTTTTTGTAAAAAAATACCCACTTTAATCCCTATAAATACCCTATACAACCCCCATTTTTTATATATCACTTCCAATCTTTTATATACTTCACCTAATTTTTTTTAATCACCACCAATGGATCCCAACAATTGGATTCACAAATACTTCAACAACATCCAAAATTCGTCGTCTTCGTCAAATCCTCCTACTCCATCATCCGCCAATTCCTCCAACTCTCAAATACCACCAACACGCCCCAACATTCAAATCCCAAACCCATTCGCCAACCCGTTTCTTAATTGTACTCCCGAGCAATTTCAATTTTTTTATTATCTCAAACTCAACAATTCTCACAACCCCAACCGACCCAATTCCCACTCCATTCGTCCCAACCACCACAATCTGACACCGATGATGTTGATGTCGAAGTCGCCCCGACAAACAAACAAAACCGAAAAAATCATGTGCAAAAAAACAAGCTCGGGGCAAACAACCTCGGGAAACTAAAACCGATCCGAGTCTTTTGGACCCAAGAGGAGGAAAAACTTTTGGGGATGGTTTCCAGCGAAATAACAAAGATCTAAAAGTGGGACGTGGACAGCGATGGGAAAACTTTTTTGGTACAAAATCCTCGGCGTATATAACACGCGTGCCGAAGAACTCGGTTTTAAGAAACGAAACAAAAATATGTTGACGGGTAAGTGGACGCCGATGAATAAGGATGTTGGCAAGTTTAACGCGATTTACGACCAAACAACAGCGTTAAGTGACGAAAATGATGAAAATTTGTATACCCGGGTACTCACTTTGTTTCGTGATCAAAATAATGTCGAGTTTCGACATCGAAGTGCGTGGATTTTTTTGAAAGATAAATACAAGTGGCAAAACCCCGAGTCGACACAAGCACGAAGAACCCGAGGACAATTGACCGAAGATGAACCCGAAATGTTTGGGGACGACGCCATACCGCGTCCATCCGGGGCTCCACGAAAGACAAAAAGTCAACGTTCCTCGGCAAGCTCATCTGCGACTTCAAGTTCGTCCAAAAACCGAGTTACCGATTTGATGCAAGAACAAATTTTGATTGCCCGTGAAGCGAAAAAAGAATCAATGGATCGCGAGCTAGCGGCTAGACTCGCGGTTTGCGAAATTCAAAAAAGAAACGAAGATTTGAAGATTCTTACTTTCGACACTACCGGGATGGCTCCGGAGGACGCGGCGAAGATCGAGGCTTTGAAAGAAAAGACCCGGGAGACATATTTTAATTTTTAAATGTTGTCGTATTTTATTTATGTTTAAGTTTATGTTTTTTTTAAGTTTAAGTTTATGTTTTTTTTAAGTTAATGTAATGTTTTTTTATTAATGAAATTTAAATTTTAAGTTTAATAAAGTTTTTGTATATATATAAATTTTAAAAAAAAAGTGGAAAAAGTGAGGTCCCCATAACACCAAAATTTTTGGTGTTAACTAGGGAGGGTGATTTTGGTGTTATGAGATAAAGTGGTGATGTGTCACCACTTTTTCCCCACGGCTTGAGCCACGGCCCGAGACCACACCTAGCGCTCTTAGGAAACACTAAAAAATTCAGATCTACTTCACTCCTTCATATTTTGTTTCTATTACAATATAACAGGAACATAAAATTTGATGCCCCCGAAATATGAAGCCCTGGGCCGTCGCCCAGCTCGCCCGGCACCAGGGCCGGCCCTGCATCAAATTCCAATGAATGTAGTTATGGATGTTTTTAAGAGAGAAAATTCCATTAGCGAGACTAATTCTCCAAGGAATCCTCCCTTGAATTGATCTTTTGTTTTCAAGTGGTGCGTAAATCTCTTAGACCAACTTGAGCTTCAATGGTGGAGTTGTCAGCTGGTAACCAACTTGTTGGTTGTGAACTATTGTGTGACATATGGGCGGACCGAGGGTGGTTTTCGAAGATTCCCGTTAACTACATTGATTTATCTATCGCGTAGTGTAAAATATAGGAAAAAACCTCAACTTTTTTGTAAATGCATCACGTTCAAAAATTTTGTATTATAAGTCATGTTTATTAGATGATAAACAAGCCCAACTCAATTTTAAGTTTATGGTTTATAAGTGTCTCTCATGTAATATGTCTCAATAAAAATCCATAACCTATAGGGAACCAATGTTTAACATGGTATTTGAGCAGGTCGATCACTAACCTAGTCGGCCTTGAGTCACTGCCTTTATGCCACTTGTCAAACTCTAGTCGTAATTGTATCCCTAATCTTAAAAAAAACATTGTTTCGATGATAACCTTCAAACCTTAAGGAGTTAACTTACGCCGTCAACACCACTGGCTTCGAATTAAAATTCTGAAGAAAATCATTCCAGAAACGCCGTAGCGCGCCATCACGCGCTGTAACAAGCCTTTGGGTTTTTAAAATACAACCAACTCACTTTTTTTTGCTTATAACTTTTTTTAGAACGACAAACTTTTACAACCTATACCACCTATCTCACAAATTTTATCTCATATGTCTCCAAGAAGACTTGAACCCACAACCTTTAGGTTGAAGGGCCGCTCACATACCATCAGGCCAATAGTTTAGAGGTAGTTGACGTCATTCGTAACAGAGACGGAGCCACGTT
Source organism: Tanacetum coccineum (assembly GCA_026074375.1). Lineage (NCBI taxonomy): Eukaryota > Viridiplantae > Streptophyta > Magnoliopsida > Asterales > Asteraceae > Tanacetum > Tanacetum coccineum. The sequence goes on along the minus strand of BQNB010066763.1, from coordinate 25,766 downwards.
AAACATGGGATGGGACATGGCCAACCCATGAATATCTTCTAGTGGTATATACCATATACATTAATAATAGTTTGATCCACACAATACATTTAGCCCACCGAAGGTCTCAAAACAAATTGTGCAATATTATACGTTATTTAATCTTCACTTTGTTTACTTAAACAACTTAACTCACAAGGATCACAATTAAAGATTTTTGAACACAGTAAGTTATTAGTTCTCAAACGGATTTTTGAACACAGTAAGTCATTTTTAGCATATATTTTGGCCCACCTGGATTATAAGTCTCAGCTCCGTTACTGATTTGTAATAAAATTCCTAAGAATTGCATACCGGAATTGTTGCCTCCACCGGTTGGATGCTCGGTCACTTGCCGTTATAAGTCCAAACACTCGTCGAAAATATAATTAATCTTTTTATATTACGCTAATCCGCTGCGACTGAGTACCTATCAAAGTCTTGATTTTATTTATCAAGATAACTATCTTTAGTTTTTTTTTTACGTTTACCTTTATGCTACAATGATTAAATTATTTCCTTCAATTTGAGTTTTCGCGATTTTGTCGTTCAAATTGCAAGAAAATATTAGATGATAAATAAGCCCAAACTCGTTTGTGGGTTTAAGATTTCTAACTTCTCTTATGTAACCTCTATGTTTTGTCTCAACAAAAATAATAACTTGTGAGGAATTCAATGTCTAACAATGTTTAGTTTAGTGAAATGCACTTGGTACATTTTAGAAAAATACTTAGTATGAAATGATCATAACTATAGCCGGCAATTTCTGACACGACACAAAATCCGATTTGAAACTGATATGCAATTCAAAAAGGTTCGGATTGAGTCTAAATAGATTTCAGGTTGAGTTTGGGTCGACCCATGTTAAGAATCGTTTAAGCCCATCTAGGATATATTTTACAAATATCATTGATAACATATAAGCACAGCGGAATTAATCAAACAACACAATGATATTAAACAAGGTTTTTCTTAATTCAACACAGCCCCAAATATTATTTGATCAGAATAATACGGTTACCTACTGTAACAGGGATCACAAGATCCTTGATGCTTAACACTATAGACGTCTACACTAATTATACAAACGTGTACACACACACTTTTGTATCTAGTCGACTCTCATATGATGAACACACACTTTTCTGAATACTTAAAACAATATGTCTGGACCTCCTTTTATAGCATAAAGAGTCAAGGCTTACATGGAAACTAATAAAAGATATTAATGAGAGAATCAATTAATTATTTATCTTTATCTTCTCATTAATATTCATCTTTATCTTCTTTTTGACCAAATCTTCATTATCTCCTACATCTTGTAGAATCCCATAATGACAACTTTGGTCCTTCTTGTTTTCATCTTGTTTCATTCGTGTTTTGTCTTATCAATCGCAAAATATAATTCCAACAATCTTCCCCTGTTGATAAATGAAAACCAAATTAGATCCGACTTCCCCTGTAGTTAATATACGGATGTAAACTTACCCTTATGCTATTGCATTTCACACCAAGGTCCACAAGTTACAAAATCATTCAAAATCTTCTTCCCCTTTTTGTCTTCATCAATAGGGAAGACTAAAGTATGACAACTTTGATACTTCACAATACGAACCTATATTACACTTCTTATCCAGCCTTCTACAACTCAATTTACCCTCCATGGAGCTGCCTTTAAGAGATTACTGAACTTGAGCAATAGAAACTTAAAATATAACTTGCCCAGTTGTATAATAATTTAGCTGTAGTAAAAACCTTCACTCGATGTAGCATATAAAATGGTTTAAACTTTTTAACATTTAGCTCCCCTGAAACCCATATGTTAACCCATTTCTTGAATCTTCAAATTAATGTAGGCTTTCTGTAGTGACGTACTGATGAAGTTTACTTGATATAACACAAACTTGAAAAACCTGAAAGTAAATCCTACCCAAAAATTTGTTACTTATGCTTGCACTATTGTTGCTTGAAGAACGGTGTAGAGTATTGTGACTGATCAAGTCTCTAAAAACAAATTACCTCTTGATTTGATCCACATCGACTCTTCGTGTGTCACTGAGTGCACTACAAGTTAAATCTCCTTAAGTGATAGTTAAAACAGGTCCTCAACCAACGCCACTTGACGCTGGAAATTGTTAAAACTAAGTCCCAATATGAACCGTAAATGTTTCAAGCAAGTTTTTCATTGAAATCATGCAAGTCCACCAAACCCGATTTCAAGATAAAATAAAGGTAAAACTCCTTTCGTAAAACTCACTTCAAATTCAAATTAGGAGTACCAAATAAACTCCGTAAACCAATTAATCCAAATAGTTAAATACGAGCATTATTAAAACATTTTAAACAAAAAATTAATATGTTACCCTGTGCTGTGTAACACTATCAAAACAACACAAACTCTTCTTTGTGTAGGTTCAACCCATATTCTTCGAGATCACTTTTCTTTTCGGTAGAAGCTAAAAGCCTTAAATTACCATGCGAGCGAGTATTAAAACAGTATTAAAACTATTACTCGGAACAGTATCTTCTTTGGCTTTCTTTTGTGCGGAAAGTACCTCTTCAAATAATCTCCAAAACGAGCCATAAAATAAGAATAAACTAAAATAATTCCAGTTCTGTCCGAAATCCAAAACCATCCAAAAATCACGTACTGTCCGATATCGGTCATAACTAGCAGTGGAAACTACTTTTATCGGACATAACTAGCAGTGGAAACTGCTTTTCTCGGACAACTCAAGCAGTGTAAACATTCTTCTCGGACAATACTAGCAGTTGAAACTGCTTCCTTGTGCGAACAGTACTAACCTACTCGAACAGTATTAACATTCCATTGTGCTCAAACAGTATTAATATACATAAAACCCAAATCGAATCATGTTCCTTGTATTTCATACCGCCATATCTTCCTTGTGAGCTCATCAAAACAATCAATAGCAGTAGTAGGACATGTAGATTCGACACCAGAAAACATACTACTAGGGTTCATCATCACCCATGTGGGTAACTCACCAGAACTAGTAATATTATAAATAAGAACCATATTAGGGTTTTATCGCCACAACAAATCAAAGTCTTTGTTATTTTGTGCTTCTACTCGTAACTTCTCAATCTTTTCTTTTAACCACAAAGAGAACAAATTCTTGAGAGTACGAAATCCAACGAGATTAATAACAAGAAAATCATATAGCCAAAAACTCTTGGATTAGGATTTCCTTAATCTCGGTTTAATAATACAAATCTTGCATCAAAATAACAAATCAAAACCAAAAAAAAAATATTAACGCTTACTAATTGTATTGCATACCCAAGCAGGTAGAGAAGACGATCATAAGCATCATTATATCAACATAACTTCAAAACCCCATTGAAACTTTTAACCACCTCGATTTCTTGAAAATTAGGGTTTTAGGGTTTCTTCAAAAACCTTGTAGATCCTAGATCGAGAGCCACGAGGCTCTGATACCACATGTTGAATCTAAAGATCGTTTAAGCTCAGGTTGTTTAGACCTTTATCTTGTATAATATCAATGTTCATAAGTTATAAAAACAAAGCGGGATAAGAACAAAGATATTCAACAAGGTTTACCATTCATACGTTTTCACCAAGCCATAATTCTAGATGATCAATTCTAGAATGGTTACAATCTAACAGGGATCAAAGATCCTTGGGGCTACACCAACTCTACTAAACGTCTACATCTTTAACACTTTGTGTACACACACTTTTCTGGATACCTTAAACCTACACACCTAATACCCTTTATAAAGAGGGATATTAAGGCTTACAAAGGAAGCTAATCAATAGATAAGGAAACTATTTAAATCACATTAAATCACATTAATATGTTTCCTAATCATTATCTTTAACAACTTTGACCAAATCTTCATACTTCTCCACCAGCTTGAAGAATTCTTTAATGACGATTCTGATCCTTTTGTTTCATTCTTTTATTTATTTTGTCTCATCAAATTTAGAATCCCAACAATTAGCAGTACTAAGTTACACTAGCAATAGTAACTTGCAGTAGTAACATATACTAGCAGTAGTAACTTATACTACTAGTAGTAACTAGTAGTACTGATATACACTAGCAATAATAACTTACACTAGCAGTAGTAACTTCCAAACAACATCAAGAGGCTTTTAATCCTAACAGTGCATGCTTTGCTACTTAACAGAAATGGAACCCTACTACATTCAATGTATTAAGGATGGTCAATTCAAACCAAAAATAATGGACCCAAGATGAGAGGAGGGTGGTCGTACAAGACTAGTGCCTTAAAAGCATCATTATGTCATGTCTACCAAATAACACAATGGAGTCAGTCATTAGCTGTGAGACAGCTAAAGATACTTGGACTGACTTGGTTCACAGCTTTAAAGGTCCCTCGGATTCTAAGGAAAACAAGATCATGGATCTGAAACTTGAGTATCAAACTTTCAGTGCTAAATCCACTGAAAGTCTCTCACAGACCTACACCCACTATAAGACCTTGCTCATTGAGCTTGCCATTGATGGTGTTAACCTCTCTAAACATGAAATCAATGTTGGTTTCATGAATAGTCTCCCTATATGACAACCGTCTATTTTGAGGTTAGTAACCAAAATCAAACATATGATATTTTGACTCTTTTAATCATTTTTGGAGTCACCTTTATGAGGTCGTAACATTTTTAGCACTAAACATTTATTTTTTTAGGAACCCTAGTTATATGAATGCACCTTCGACCTATGATCCTAGTTGATGGTCTTATTGGCCAAGTAACATTATATTAACATCAATAATCATAAATAAACATAATTCATTTATTTTTTAAGCATTTAGGTCACTTTACTTTTCATAACTTGCAAGATTCCTGGTAAAACCAATATTTTGTAAATTTTTACGTTTTTGCATTTACGCTTCTTATAACGGACTCAAAACACTTCAATATGACCTAAGCGTATAAATCAACTCTTAACCAACATTACATAACACATTTTATATTTAACCTACAATATGCAACAAATTATACACATAACTATACCTTTTACACAAATCTTATACATTTAAGTAACAAAATATTACCTACACTAAATAAATACATACAAAATAATTTATATACCAAAAATCATATTTGTGCCTCCGTTGGAGACCCCAAAACCGACACACATGATATCCCACCTCAAAAGTTAGCCAATCACATGCAAAGACACTTACACACTTCATTTATTTGCATCTATTCCCCATTTTGGCCATTATTTCACTCTATAATTTTTATCTATCTCTCACACACACCATTTTCTCTCTATTCCCTATCTAAAATCTGCACTTTCTCTTATCCTTTATTCACATATTCAGCCACCATAAGGCTACCATCAACCACCACTTAAAAATCTCGTTTAACACAAGAACTACTCCAAAAAGGGCTTGTTTAATCATCTCTAACAAGTTACTTGGTTTGTTTTTCACTCAAAGAACCATGTTAGAAAGTTGAATCATCTCAGCCTCATCTTCATATTGTCACTCACTTGGTGTTCTTATAGGTAGGGTAAGGGTACAAGACGGCTTATGCCTATCTTGTACCCGAAAAGTGCTTATTTTGGCTAAAAAACATGTTCATCCATTTAAATATTTAGATACTAAATACACATGGTTAAGACACTCTAAATACGATGTTAAAATAATTTTGGAATTTGTTTGGGTGGTTTGGAGATTAAAACGATTAAACTAGTGGCAAAACGGACAAAAAACTATGATTTTATGTCAGATCGAGAGTAGATTTGTACATACAATGAGTCAAGATTTTTCCAAAGTATCTACTGATTTTTCTTGTTAAATAGGATTTATACATGTATATGAAATAAGTTCAAGAGTCATTTTGGGTAAAAATGGATGCATGAAAGTCTTGATAAAATCCGAAATAGTGGGTTGTGTATCTTGAAAGCCTATCTTGTTTGAGTCATAACTTGATGATAAAAATAGCTTTGGAGGTGAATCAAAAGCCTAAAATTATCTAAACAGAGTCAAATTTCCAGATCATTAAGAATCAAGTAAAGAAATGGAGTTTTGGTTAGTCAAACTACGAAAATGGTAAGAGTGGTCAAAACAGTCCAGTTTTCTGTTTCAGTCAAGTGTCATGTTTTTAGTATAATTCACCCATGATAGCATATAGAGCCCTAAAAATTGACCGAGAACTAAATCATAATATTTATTTGATATCACCGAAAGCCCATAAACCACATTCAAAGTTAAACCTATTTTATGGCATGTACAATATGGTATATCCAGAATTGAGTTTAAACGATGTACGTGCCATTTTGCTAGGTTAAAGACATGGGAAGGATATATAAAACTTCATGGTCACTCTAGACACATGATATTAAAATGCGTGTAAAGGATTTGAACCATAAAGAATTTTTACTTGGTCAAACGGCTACTCAAAGTGGCTATGTTCTCGGGATAGTTTTGTGTTTTTGTGTAACTTGGAAAAAGTGATACTTATTGTCACATATGAACTAATGACACAACTAATAAATGTTTAATTTGTCCGAGCATATCGTTTAGGATCTAATTAGGTATATTATTTACCTTAGGTCTCGGGTAGAAGGGTGCGCATTCATTTGGGTTGGCTACTTGTTGTGATTTGTCGTGAAGTTAACGATTGTTCTAGCTTTTGAGGTGAGTTCTCACAGCCCCTCTTTTACATGATTTTAAATGTTTTGGGGTGGAAAGCATGATGTATCTTATTTAAATTGCTATGCTCATAGTTTTAAGTATTGAACTCTTAAACATAATTGAACAAATTAAACTTGTTAAACTTTGAAAACGTGTTGGAACTTTTAACTTGGTATGTATGTTGTTATATGCTTGAGGACCCGCCACTAATTTTAGCTCAACTATATCCCCCTTAACGAATTGAGACGTTGGTATTTATAGATAACGCTATTAGGAGATTAGCCCCTCCTTACTCCCACGATAAACGAGGTGCATAGTACTAGGACATAAGACTTGTATTGTGATTTGGATCGGAGGTAACGCCTACCCATATTGTATTGTGATTTTAATCAGGGGTAACACCTACCCATCTTGTGTTGTGATTTGGAACTGGAAGACTGAATGCGTTTAAGTAGTGCCTCGCATAAACACTATAGCATACATCTATATTGATTGGATTTGTTTCACGTTACTTCGGTAACGGGAACTGTCTTGGAAACTTGAATCATTTTGGATTCTCAACTTGTTTTGGCAACTTGATATTGATTTGGAATACCATTGTCGGAAATCTATTCTTTTATAAAACTACTTTGTATACATAACCCTGTGAGCTCACCAACTATTTTCAATAGTTGACCGTTTTTTATCATGCTTTTCAGGTTACCTTCCTAAAGTGGAAACTTAGAATATTTACATTCAGACATTGTCAAGATGTTTACTTATTTGCAAGAATCGTGTCTTTTGGTATTTCCATGTTCGGATGAAAGACAACATGCGTTGACTTTTGTACTCTATAAAACTTTTACTTAAAATTGTTGTAATTCAGATATTTTACTTTTATCTTAATCATGTATGGTGTTTTGTCTATCATCTTGTGTGATGTTTATTGATATGTTGCACCTCGCGTTTCTGCTTTGGCGAGGTGTGATAGATTTGTAATCAGAGCCTAAGGTTATAGAGAACGTCGATTTTTCAAAAATCAAAAATGTGAACTATAACCAAAAATGATTTTCTTTTTCTAAAAACACCAAACATGAAACGAGTCGACTACTCCGAGTGGTTGCATCATTAGACCTAAATTAGACATAACTTGATAAACTCTACCTAATTTAGGGAGTATCATGCAACACTGGGTATAGTCATTATTTTAAACAAGTTTAAAAACCTGACTTTCTACTTTGGTCACTGAAAAGGATACTAGGAATTATGTGTACCGTACACTGCAAATTTTAGATGGCTACTATTTGTGCTTAAATACATCATGCGTTATTCTGATTGATAATTTATATTCTGAGTTTACTTTTACATCTTTACGGTTGTCACACAGTCTTTAAGCACATTGTTATTAAAAATTCCGTTACAGTCACAGTATGTCCCATATATCATCTTCGCACGTTGACAATTTCACGTGTGAGTCGCGACGCACACTTAACTACTCTTCATACCCTTAACCTGCATAAGACCTTGATGATGACTCGTCGATAGATTCTGAGTCAGAGCTCGAGGTGGGCGGCTGGTAAACTACATATGTACAAAATGTAGAGACGTTCATTCTTTCGCTATTAGAAATTACGTCAACCTATATTCTGATCACGTCTCTGTCTTATTTCATCATACTATTAAGCCAACCATTTTGGCTGCAAATGTAAGCATTATTTTCTGGTTCGCAAACACCGTGTTCAGTGATTCGAGATTTTGTTTTTGAGCAACCCCAAAGTTGAGTCAATTTTTCAAGAACATTGAGCCTTTTACCAACTTCTAACTTAAGTTCATGACAGTTCTTTTTTGATGAGTTATGAAATTAAGATTCAAGTTGCTACTTAGCTTAAAACATTTAAAGAATTTACTCGAGGATGGGTAAGGCTTAGATGATGTGATTTGGATACTTTCTACACTCGTATTATTTTTATGCTATTATTATTACGCTATGTTTCTAAGCGTACTTTTACCTCAGTCATATTTCGATCACAATATGACACATAACTCATTTATTTTGGCACCAATTCTAGCATTAAATACGGTATATGACCCTATCGTTCGTATTGCAAGTGACTATTCGTTCATCCACTATGTGTATTGACATCGTTTTACCATGGAAACATTTTACTTTAAACGTTTCTTTCTTGAAGACGTCAGATGAGACAGTTACGTCATTAGTTGTCCTAGGAAAAACTCGCATAGGAGCGTGATCACTCGAGTTGTAATCGACGACAGAGCAGATGACACATCACACAGTTAGAGCCTTGAATATTGTAGATAAGGCAAGAAGGAATAGCATGAGATCGCTATGTCATTGCTTATCTTTTGGGATTTTGGTGTTAGTCTTGGTGTTGGTATCCATTATGAAGCTTGTCTTTCGAGCATGGTTTTAATTATCTTTTTAAGGGTTGTTGTCATTCGTTTTAAACTTTTGAACTTATGGTTAAGTGACTGCAAACATTTTGAACTTTGAACCCTTGCGGTTAATTTCTTTCGGTGTTAAAACTTTAGGAGTTTGATGTATGGCTAAGTGTAAATTTTTGTTAAATAGTCCTATTTTTTCCTTTTTGCGTAAAAAAATGATTACCGTTTTTTACATATATTTTATGTGATAAAATTTATTACATGATTTCTATCACACCCCGACAATGGCGGAAACTCGGGAATGCAACATAATGATCCATCATAACATAAGATACAAAATAGAGAAAACTACATTGCATAAACTCCAAGTGCTATGAAGACCATCAATCTCGATCAAACTCGAGTGATGTCCCAAATAGCGACTAAAAATCCACAATCTCTTACAATTATTCCAATGCCCTCACAGGGGACCATAATCCAAATTTAATCCAAAACATCCAAAAACTAGAATCAAAATAACAAACAAGCAAGACTTAAAAAGAAATTCTACTCGGGATACTTCTAAGTCTGTTATCAATCACCAAACTACTCTTTTTTCACTTCACCTGAAAATGATACTCGAAAACTTCAACAGTAATGTTGGTGAGCTCGTAGGTTTGACCTTAAACCCAAAAGCTGTGCCAATATTTAAACAGTGGACAATAGTGCTATATGACAGTGAATATATGCAAACAACCTTAGCATCATCGCTAATCAATAACCATATGTCACTTACGCACCTAAAGGGCCTACCAGCTGGAGCACTAAAATTAGGGCAGGACCACACACAAACCTGGGTAGGCGTACCCATCCGCTCCAATAATCACACAAATACTGGGTAGGCGTACCCATCCGATCCAATAATCTCACAAACACTAGGTAGGCATACCCATCCGATCCAAACAATCATGCATCACATAATATTCACATAGCAGTCATAAGCACATAACTTGTCCCAAAAACAAAACCACATTTCGCACAAATCAATTCAAAACATTTCAAAACACATTTGAGTATCATTTTCCCCCAACGGAAAAACAGTAAAAAGTGGGAAAAAGTGAGGGGCTTCGAGAAACTCACGTCAAGCAGTCTTTATAAACCATACTCTTAATTAACAAGCAAATTGCAAGACGCCCGGCACACGACCTAGTCCAGTTATGTTCTCAATTTAAAGCATCCAATTCTAAAAAATTTTTCACGTTTTGATTGCATGGAGTTTTGATGACGTTGTACAATTACCCAGAATAATTTAGTGGAGTGATGGTTGACGACTTAATCTACAAGCATATCAATCTCATTCCTACGATTAATACATACTTATAATATTAGCTGTAAATAGATAAAGTAATTTATTAATTATATATAATTATAAATTATAAATATATCTTTCGACAAGTCCTTTTCGGTACACCTTAGTCACTACAAAATACTCATTATTACGGTTTGAATATGAAAACGTTTTACTCATAATAAACATGTTAGAGAAGTTTCGAGAAAAATTATATTTTTCGTCTTTTGGTGAATTTATTAAAAATAAAAATAACAATTAATTAAATATTATTTTTATTATTTAATTATAAAATCATGTTTTTAAGAAATTTTCTAAGTCTAAACTTTTTATGAAATTTCGACATGACTCGTACGTTTATACAACGTTTTCCAAGGTTTCAAACCTTATTTTCAACATTTTTCACAAATTCGACACTTTTTGACAAAATTCCAAAATCTCAATCGTTAACGCTTACCAACACGTTTTTCCCAAAATATCATTCAATATCACTTCGTAAATATATTTCCACTTTTAAAAGTCCATCAAAATTCTCATAACTACTACATATCGCTTATTAACAAGGGTCTATTAGGACATATATAAGTCCAAAATACTATTTAAGTCGAAAACCAAGGTCTATTTACATATATAAGTATATACTTATATATAGAAAATAATCTAAACCACAATAAGCCCTCCCATTAAGCCACAGCTTAAATGGACTTATTGGGCCGTGAGCCCATATGCTCAAAATTACGTACATTAAGCTTAAAATATGCTAGTAAGCTACGTATCACATTTGGTTACTACCATAAGCCTCAAAAATAGTCCACAACATACGTCGTAACACAAAAATAATCAAGTGATTTTGGGAATCCATTCGTGGCATATAAGCCTAAGTAAGCCAAGAAATAACTTAAAAATAAGCATGAATAAGCCATATAAGCTATTATCAAAAATATGCATTCTAGCATCATATATTATTCAACCATCACAACCACAACATCAAAACTACAAAAGCCCTCTTTTTCCTTTTTACTATTCACAAACTAAACACCACCTTTTTTATTCATTTCGCTTTCAAAAATCAATTTTCACAACGATCAAATTGTACAACTAACATCTATGCATCAAAATAAACCCAAAAGGACAAACGAAATTTATATTTGAAAACTTACAAGAAAATCTTCAAATTTGTAGATTTCAACACGAACTGAACAACCCAAACGTTGTTTAAATGAATAACCAAACACTAGAATTAACCCCAAATATTTATGTCTTCATGTTTTCTTGATCAAACTTCAAAAATTATGAGAGTGTGTGTGTTGTAGGTGCGGACAAACACAAGAGAGAAGGGAGATGATATTTTTTTGATTTTAAAAATGAACTATGTGTAAAAATGAGGAAAGGAAAGCATCTTATGTACAATTTGGACAAGGTTAGCTAAAATTAAGCCACCTTGTCTCCCTAATCTTCTTTTGACTGGCCATGGTATCCCATGGGTTCTCAGGCCTTTCTTTTCGTGTCGGGATAATTTAAATACTCGTAAAACTCAACCGTAAAATTTACCCCAAAGTTAATTAGCATTTTTATTCACTTTAAAAATAGTTTTCCATTAACCTAGAGTATTTACACGACATATTTTCACTTTACACCCTTCAAAACTCATTTGGACATTAACGGACGTGTCAGACTCATTTTTCGGCATTTCTCAAAATTCACGGGTCAAACCACCCGAAATACACATAACACAATAATATATTCCAAAATAGATTATTAATCACAATATACTACAATTCATCACATATCTCATAAAATCACCACCGTCAACACGGTACAAAAATCTGAATAAACTGACAAAAGTCAAATAGTCAAAGGACTATAAATGAAATATTCAGAACATAAAAAGGGCAAAGGTTACATTCTACCCCCTTAAAAGAATTTCGTCCCCGAAATTCAACTACTAACATCACTAAACAAAAGCGGGTACTTCAACTTCATCTGATCTTCACGTTCCTACGTGAATTCAGGTCCACGTTTTGAATTCCACCGAACCTTGACGATGGCAATCCTACTACGCTTCAACTTCTTAAACTCTCTTTCCAAAATTTCCATAGGATCTTCCACAAAATTCAACCTAGCATCAACTCGAATCTCATCCAAAGGCACTTGCAGTGTTGGATCCAGCCAAACACTTCTTAAGGTTTGAGACGTGAAACGTGTCATGAACACCATTAAATTCCTTAGGCAAATCTAATCGATAGGCCACAGGGCCTACTTTCTTAATAATCTCAAACGTCCAACAAACCTAGGTGCTAACTTCCCTTTCTTCCCAAAGCATACCACACCTTTCCAAGGTGACACTTTGAGCAAGACATAGTCACCTACACTAAACTCCTATGGCTTCCTCCCTCTTAACAGCATAACTTTTCGGACGATCACGCGCACCTTAATCTATCCTTAACTCTGCAGATCTTCTTCAGATAGTCTCTTGCACTAACTCATTTCCTATCAACTGACCTACTTCAACCTCCGCCCCTCCTCGCCCCACAAGCTTGCCCTCCGAGATCCCCGCAGCACCCCCCCCCTCCTCACCCCGTCATACCCCCAGCCCACCCCTACACCCCGTGGGTGTGGGGGGGGGGGGGGGGGGGGGGGGGGGGGGGGGGGGGCCCTCAAACCCCCCCGACCCCCCCACCCTCCAACTCCAACCACCTCACTCGGCCTTCCCCCCCACCTCCCACCCCCCCCCACACTCCATCCTCCCCCCATACCACACCCAACCAAACCCCTCCCCCCCCCCACCCCCCCTACACTCTCCAAACCACCCCCCCCCCCGCACCCCCCCCCACCACCCCCCACTAGCTCCAACCAAGCCCAGTCCCCCCCCCCCTGTCCCCCGCCCACCCTACCCCGCCCCCCCCCACACAACACCCACCCCTACTCCCTCGGTCCCCCCCTCCTCCCAACACAACAATCCCTTCCACCCCCCCACGCACGTACCGCCCCCCCCAACAAACGCCAACCCCCCCACCCTAACCCCCCCATCCCCCACGCCCCCCCCCCCCCCCCCAAGGCCCTAAACCACCCACTCTAAAGACCGCTCCCCTCCCACCCATAATTCAGACGAACAGACACTTTTCTACCATACAATGCCTCAAACAGAGCACATCTCACACTAGGATGATGACTATTATTATACGAAAACTCAACCAACGGAAGATGAACATCCCAACTTCCTCCAAAGTCCAGGACGCACGCTCTAAGCATGTCTTCCAAAGTCTGAATAGTACGCTTACTTGGCCATCGGTCTGAGGGTGATAAGTCGTACTCATGTCTAAACGAGTCCCTAATGCCTCTTGCATTGACTGCCAAAACCTCGATCTGAAATGACTATCACGATCTGATATAATCGAGATCGACACACCATATCTAGCAACTATCACATTCAAATGTAATCTAGCCAAATTTTACATCTTATAATCCTCACGCATAGGTAGGAAATGAGCAGACTTAGTCAATCGCATCCATCACAAAATCCAAACTATCCCATCGCCATTTTCACATACGGGAATCTCAAGATGCTGGAGCAAGCCAGTTTGGCCTTTAATGCTCAACGCTAAACCTTTAAACAAGTTAAACACTTACTAACATACTCAGCTATATCCTTTTTTATTCCAGGCCACCAATACCTATCTCTCAAATCATAATACATCTTATCAGCTCCTAGGTGTACAGAGTACTTCGACTTATGAGCTTCATCCATTATCAGGGTTCTCACCTCACCCTTCAAAGGTACCTATATTCGATCCAGGTAGTACAAAGTTCCATCACTTCTCTCTATTCTATAATCTCATCTAAACTTTTCGGTAATACTGTAAACTCATCCGCAGCCTCCTTTTGAGCCGCAAGTATCCTATCTTTGATACTCGACTGAAGGATCATATCCATAGCTCTAACTCTCTTAGGCCATACTCTTTCCTTCCTACTTAGGGCATCAACCACCACATTGGTCTTACGAGGATGGTAGCGAATTTTACAATCATAATCACTAAAATATTCTATCCAGCGATGCTGTTGCATATTCAACTCTTTCTGACTAAAGATATGCTGAAGACTCTTATGGTCCGTATAGATGACACTCTTTATCCCATACAGATAATGTCTCCAGATCTTAAGTGCAAACACAACCGCACCTAACTCTAAATCATGGGTAGTATAATTCTTCTCATAAATTTTCAACTGCCTAGACGCATAGGCTATCACTTTACCTCTTTGCATTAACACACAGCCTAGTCCTATCCCGGACGCATCACAATATACCACAAAGTCTTTTGGTCCATCGGGGAGAGCTAGAACAGGCGCATTACACAACTTATCCTTCAAGGTCTGAAATGCCAATTCTTGTTCCTCACCCCAATCGAAAGTCTTACTCTTCTGAGTCAAGATAGTAAGAGACTTAGCTATCTTAGAAAAGTTCTCAATGAACCTACGGTAATACCCAGCCAATCCTAAGAACGAACGAACCTCAGTCGGAGTTCTAGGGGCTTTCCAATTCTTAACAGCTTCAATCTTACTAGGGTCCACATGAATTCCATTACCATTTATCACATGCCCAAGAAACTGCACTTCTCTTAGCCAGAATTCACACTTAGAAAACTTAGCATACAATTTCTCCTTTTTGAGCAGTTCTAAGACTAACCTTAAATGTTCTACATGCTCCTCTTGAGTCTTAGAGTAGATTAAGATATCGTCTATAAACACTATCACAAACTTATCAAGATACGGCCTACAAACTCTATTCATCAAATCCATAAATATTGCTAGTGCATTAGTCAGACCAAAGGGCATTACAGTGAACTCGAAATGTCCATAACGAGTTCTAAACGCAGTCTTTGGTATGTCATCCTCGTGCACTCTCAGTTGATGGTATCCAGACCTAAGATCTATCTTCGAGAAAAACTACGACCCTTGCAGTTGATCAAATAGATCATCAATTCTAGGAAGTGGATAACGATTCTTAACAGTCAACTTGTTCAATTCTCTATAATCAATGCACATCCTAAAAGAACCATCCTTTTTCTTAACAAACAATACCGACGCTCCCCAAGGCGACGAACTTGGTCGAATGAAACCTTTGTCTTGGAGTTCCTTGAGTTGTCCAGACAACTCCTCCATTTTAGAAGGTGTCAAACGATAGGGAGACTTTGCTACCGGCGTTGCTCCGGGGATTAACTTAATCCGAAACTTAGTTCCCAAATACGGTATCCCAAATAAGATCATCCGGGAATACCTTAGGAAAATCTCTAACCACAATAATCTTTTCTTGTTTCTTATCACTAGCCTTAGCACTCATCAACAATCTCGCTTTCTCTTCCGGTCTCTCTCCTACTACTCTAAGCACCTTGCCATCCGGTAGTGGTATCCTCACTACCTTCTCATGGAAAATTATTTCAGCCTTATAATTAGACAACTAGTCCATACCTATAATCATATCAAAACTTCCATGCCCAAAAGGTATCAAATCGATGTCAAAGACATGACCCTCGATTTCTAGTTTACAACCCTTAATAACCTTATCAATCTCTACTAGCTGCCCGCTAGCTATCTTAATCTCATATCTGAAACCTAAGTCACTGGGCTCTAAGCCTAACAGAGGTAGTAGAAACAAAACTATAGTCGGCACCAGAGTCAAATAAGGTAGTGGCAAAATGATCGTTCAAAGTAAACGTACCCGTCACAATGTTCGGATCCTGGCGAGCTTCCTCTGCTCCCAACATGAATGCCCTACCCCTAGCCTGGTTCCCTTGGTTTCCATGACCCTGACCCCCGTTATTAGCAGCAACTTGATTTGGACGATTTCCTTCCGGTTCTTATGCTCTATTCAATCTAGGGCAAGCTGACCTGACATGGTCCGGTAGACTCCACACTCAATAACATAACGCTAAACATTTGGTGTTCTAAGCATTGACATGATTTCACATTCCTCGGCACACCTCTACAATCCTTTGCCAAATGACCCGGGCAGTTACAGTTGAAGCATGTGCGACAAGGACCACCGGGTGTATGGTAGGAGTTGCAGGTGGTACACTTGGGCCAATTACCCATATTCTCTCTTCCTATAGGGTTTATAGTAGTAACAAAAGCATTCATAGTCCTAGTCCTCTTATTATCAGCCCTTTCACTCCTATCCTGCTGAGTTCCCCAATATTTCCCTCTCTCTCCAACTTTTCTTAAATTGAGTTCCTTTTTCTCACACCTCCATCGTTAACTGCACCAGAATCTGCACACCTCTGCAAGTCTTGGCTCTGTTGCTGCTACCATCCCACGGATTTTTTTAAGCACGGGAGGCCATACACACGTAATACTCCTTCCAATCATCCTACTCATAGGAGTTTACCAAGTGAGAAAACTAACTCAGCCAACTCATGAGAATCTATCAATATACGCAGCATGGCACGAACCCTCACCTGGCGTGATTCCACAACTTAGATTCAACTTTTGCATCTCATGACTAGGACAAAACTCTTGTATCAACATCAGTGTCAACATCGATTTGTATGAACAACATTATCAAGTATGAGTGAGTTGTGATACACTCATAACTACGTTGGCCATCATACTTATATTCCAACACCTTTCCTATCTTTAATCCAATATTGACCCACCATTTTCAATGACATTAATAACTAAGGCATCAAACCGCGACCACACAAAGTCAAGGGGGGGGGGGTGGGGGGGGGGGGGGGGGGGGGGGGGGGGGGGGGGGGGGGGCACACAAAGCAGAACAACCGCCGCACGATAGATCCTGTACGAAACTAGACGACGATCTTAGGTTTAGTATAGGCCAAAACCATCTATTCTCTATATCCTGGCTCTGATTTCCAATCTTCACACCCCTGACAATTGGCAGAAACTCAGAAATGCAACATAATGATCAATCATAACACAAGATACAAAATAGAGAAAACTACATTGCATAACTCCAAGTGCTATGAAGACCATCACCTTGAATAGAACAGGTGTTCCCAAATCGCAACTAAAATCCACAATCACTTACAATTATTCAAATGCCGACACAGGGGACCATAATCAAAAGTTATTCTAAAACATCCGAAACTAAAATCAAACAATAAGCAAGCAAGACTTCAAACAAAATTCCACACGGGATACTTCTAAGTCTGCTATCAATCACCAAACTACTCTTCTTTCACTTCACCTGAAAATGATACTTGAAAACGTCAACAATAATGTTGGTGAGCTCGTAGGTTTGACCTTAAACCCAAAAGCTGTGCCAATATTTCAACAGTCGACAATAGTGCTATATGACAGTGAATATATGCAAACAACCCTTATCATCACTGCAATCAATAACATATGTTGACTTACGTACCAAAAGGCCTACCAGCGGGAGCACTAAAAGTTAGGGCAGGACCACACAGAAATAGGGTAGAGCGTACCCATCCGCTCCTAATAATCAATACAAATACTGGTAGTGCGTACCAACCGAATAAACAATCGATGCAAAAACTAAGGATAAGGCGTACCCCTCCGATCCAAACAATCATGCACACATAATATTCACATAGCAGTTATAAGCACATAACTTGTCCGAAAAACAAAAACCACATTTCGCACAGATCAATTCAAAACATTTCAAAACATATTTGAGAATCATTTTTCCCCAACGGAAAAAGAGTAAAAACTGGGGCTACGAGAACTCACCTCAAGCAAGTCTTTAGCAACCAACTCTTAATCGTACAAGCAAATGCAACGACGCCCGCACACAACCTAGTCCAGTTAATGTCTCAATTTAAATCATCCAATCCCAAAACAATCATCACGTTTGATGCTATAGATTTTTAGACCCGTGTAGCAATATACAAAACAATTTAGTGGTGTGATGGTTTACGAATTAACTCCACAATCATAGATCAATCTCATTTCCTCGATAATACATACTTTGTTTTTTTTTAAAAAAAAATTAATAAAATTTAGCGTAAATATATAAGTAATATAAAAAATAATTTATAATGATAAATTATAAAATATATCTCGACAAGTCCATTCGGTAAACCTTAGTCACTTCAAAATAATCATTATACGGTTAAAAATGAAATGTTTACTCATAATAAACACTAGAGAATTACAGAAAAAAATTAATACTTTCGTCTTTTTAAGTGAATTTATTAAATAAATAAAATAAAATAATTAAATATATTTATTATTTAAAATAAAAATCATGTTTTTAAGAAATTTTCTAAGTATAAACTTTTTACGAAATTTCGACATGACTCATACGTTTATACAATATTTTCCAAGGTTTCAAACCTTACTTTCAACATTTTTCACAAATTCGACTCTTTTCGACAAAATTCTAAAATCTCAATCGTTAACACTTACCAACACGTTTTTCTTAAAATATCATTCAATATCATTTCGTAAATACATTTCCACTTTCAAAAGTCCATCAAAATTCTCATAACTACTACATATCGCTTATTGGGCCTTAAGGCCCAACAAGGGTCCATTAGGACATATATAAGTCCAAAATACTATTTAAGTCCAAAACCAAGGTTCATTTACATATATAAGTATATACTTATATGTAGAAATAATCCGGACCACAATAAGCCCTCCCATTAAGCCACGGCTTAAATGGACTTATTGGGCCGTGAGCCCATATGCTCAAAATTACGTATATTAAGCTTAAAATAAGCTAGTAAGCTACGTATCACATTTGGTTACTACCATAAGCCTCAAAAATAGTCCACAACATACGCCATAACACAAAAATAATCAAAATCACTTTTCTAGTGATTTTGGGAATCCATTCGTGGCCTATAAGCCCAAATAAGCCAAGAAATAGCTTAAAAATAAGCCCGAATAAGCCATACAAGCTACTATAAAAAAATAAGCATTCTAGCATCATATATTATTCAACCATCACGACCACGACATCAAAACTACAAAAACCCTCTTTTTCCTTTTCTTTTTACACGAACCAAACACCCACCCTTTTTTATTCATTTCGCTTTCAAAAATTTGATTTTTTCAAACTAAGATCAACTTGTATAACTAACATCTATGCATCAAAATAAACCCAAAAGGACAAATGAAATTTAAATTTGAAAACTTACAAGAAAATCTTCAAATTTGTAGATTTTGACACGAACCGGACAACCCAAACGTTGTTTAAATGAATAACCAAACACTAGAATCAACCCCAAATATTTATGTCTTCATGTTTTCTTGATCAAACTTCAAAAATTAAGGGAGTGTGTGAGTTGTAGGTGCAGACGAACACAAGAGAGAAGGGAGAGGATATTTTTTGATTTTGAAAATAAACTATGTGCAAAAATGAGGATAAGAAAAGCATCTTATGTACAATTTGGACAAGGTTAGCTAAAATTACGCCACCAATTGTCTCCCTAGTCTTCTTGACCGGCCCATGGTATCGCCATTGGTTCCTTGGGCCCTTTCTTTTCGTTTTGGGATCACTTAAATACTCGTAAAACTCAACCGTTAAATTTACCCCAAAGTTAATTAGCATTTTTATTCCCTTTAAAAATACTTTTCCATTAACCTAAGTATTTACACGACATAGTTTCATTTTACACCCTTCAAAACTTATTTTTGGACACTAATGAACCGTGTCCGAACTCGTTTTTTGGCATTGTCTCAAAATTCACGGTCAAACCACCCAGAATACACATAACATAATAAATACCTTCCAAAAGGATTATTAATCACAAATAAACTCAATCAGTCACATATCATATAAAATCACCACGTCAACACGGTACAAAAATCTAAAATAAACTGACAAAAGTCAAATCGTCAAAGGGACTATAAATTGAAATTAAGTCGAACATAAAAAGGGAAAAGGTACAACTACTAGTATATAAATTACCATTAAGCGGTAAGTGGGTAAAGTCTCCGATGAGTTAGGTTTAACAGATACCATTACTTTAATCCTAAGATAGATTATAATCAGCAAATAAGGATGCTTTATACGATACTAATTATGACAGAATTATATGTCTAAGTCTTAGGATGATGTATATGCTAATGTCTTAAGAATATATACCGCGCTCGAGAGAAAAATATTTCCAACTACATACTGACTAAAAAAACCAACTTTCTATCGATTAAAATGGTTAATAACGATTTTCTTATATTTTGGCTCCCCCGACCCCGCCCTTCTTTTCTTTTATTATTTTGCTTGCGTAGGGTGAAAGTGTATTGAATGATGGTTTAGGTCACCAACCAACCCGTGCCAAGCCTCTTAGGCCTGAAAACCTCCCCTTTTCCCGTTAAAATAGAATTAGATTAACATAGGTTTAAATAAATTAGAATTAGCATGAGTTGTAGATAACGCAAGATAGATAATTAAATTGATAGATTTAACCTCGCTTCAAGTGTTCGACACCCTACTTACCATAAAACTACTACTGATCGGGTACACTGCCCGTTAAAGTGTTGTTTTTGGTTTAGTCGGTAAATATAAATTTAAAACTTGAATCAATAAAATATAAACCACACAACGACACATCAATGCTTATTGCTTAAGAGTTCTTTAAGGAATTTTCCATAGTTAGGCATTCCGGCTAAGGCCTTGACAAGAGGTGCGTTGATTCGAACGGCTCGGATCATGTCAAGAAATTTTCTGTATTGGGCCTCCATTTTTTCTTTTCTAAGGCTTTGAGGATATAGAATTTTTAGTTTGTATGGTTTAGGTAACGGTGTTTCTTTTACTGGTTTTGTGGGTTGAGTTTTTGGTTGTGATGTAGGTTCATCGTCTTCATCATCGCTATCGAAGTTGATAGGGTTTTTGGATTTGTTTTGTTGATCATTCGGGTTATCCGGTGGATTATAGGATTTACCACTTCTTATGAATACGGCATTCACATGCTCATTATGAGCTTGCAGTGGTTGGTAAGCTTTAGAGTTACTACCTCGTGGGTTTGGTTGAGTGTTGCTTGGAAGAGATCCAGAAGTTCGACCAGATTGCTTGTCAGCGAGTCTGTCGAACTTGGTTTCGAGGTTTTGGATTGAAACTTGATGATTTTTTGCTACTGTTTCGAGTTGAATTTTGAGGTCCATGAATGTTTCATTGACAAAAGCATTGGTTGATTGTTGAGATTTCATGAAATTTTGAAGATCTTAAGATTTATCATCGGTGTTGGATCGGTAGTTGTCTCGATGGTAATCATTCCGTCCGCTTGAATGCCAATTATCGCAATTCGAGTCTCGGTCGCGGTAATCATTGTAAAAACGAGTCTTACAGAAAGTTTGCATAAATTTAGCTTCTTCTTCACGGGACATGGGCATGTCATCATCGTCAAGATCGGGTGTTGGTTGTTTATCTCGAGATTGGAGTTCTTTGTACTCAGCATCCATTTTTATGGTCATGGCATCCATTTGGGCCATAATTTTGTTAGTATCGGAATACTGCTACCTTCATCGGCGAAAGCAATAGTTTTCTTAAGAAACGATTTAGTTTTTTAATTTGTAGCCCAATCGAGCTTGAGTAATACTTTATCTTCAAGAAGCTGATAAGCTTGATTTGGTGTTTTATAGAGGAAAAAACCACCAACTGTGGCATTTAGAACTTCTTGGGTTATTTCGCTGAGACCATGATAAAAGATTTTGATAATATTGCCTTTGGAAATATTATGACCATGGCAGTTTCGAAGCATTTCTCTCATACGAAGTCAAGCATCGGTTAGAGATTCGTTTTCATGTTGAGAAAAGGCACGGATTTCTCCGAGGAGTCAATCGAAAAGAGTTGGGGGAAAGAATATGAAAGCAGTCTGAAGTTCATCCCATGTTTCAATAGTTCCTTCGTTGAGTTCGTCTAACCATGTTTTTGCCTCTTCAGTGAGTGATAGGGGAAACATCATCAGGCGGACAGCTTCATTTTCGGTATCTTTGTATTTAAACATATCATAGATTCCAAGGAATTCATGAATGTGTTTATGAGGATTGGTTTTGGTTCTGCCATCAAATTGGTTTCTTTTGACGAGAGTCAAGTGGTTAACTTTAATAGCAAATACGTTTGCGGTTTCAGGTATAGTGATTGCGGAACCGAGAGTCGGAGCGACAACACGGTCGGCAGCCTACATGGGTTCATCATCTATTGGATCGTAATTTCAAAGAATATCAAGAAAGTGACGGAAGTAATTGATGTCGAGAATTGACGGATAGACAATTCTCGGGTGTTGAGGTGGATTGTTTCTTTGATCATATGGAACTCTTCTGTTTCGTCGACGAAGTCTTCGATTCAGAGTGCATTCAGGTTCGGGTAAAGGTTCAACAAGTTCAAGATTTGAAGCACGTGTATGCATCTAAAGGAGAAATTTGTTTGGGTCAGTTTGCCAGAAAACTGTACAGCGATTTTTGAAAAAGAGGGGGAGTTAAAGTAATTTTTCAGAGTTGACTATAGAATAACTTAAAAATCCCTGGCAACGCCGCCAAAAACTTTGATGTGTTTCAAAAGATTTAAATTTATAATGACTGAAAATACCAATTTTATTATAGGGAAACACACGGGTAAACGTATAACCCACGTAGGTAGTATAATCTTTTTAGGTAAGACCAGGTCGTCCATAGGGATTTGAGTATTATTCAAATAATCAGAAGAGAATAGACTTTAACAATTTTATAAATAACTTTTTACCAGTGATAATAAAGATGACTACTCAGATAGTTGAAAATAATTCATAAGTGTTGGAAATGATTAAGCCCTAAAAGATGGAACATTTAACTTATAAAAAGGGTTTCTTGTCAGAAAACATTTTCACAAATTAACTTAATTAACTCAAGACTTATATTTAGTAGACTAGACCAAATGTGTCACCCAAATAGTTTAGTTACTTATTATATCAAAGCTTATTTTGGTTATCAATTTACAAAAGTGGATTTCTCGACACAGACGATAAATATTACAAACAAATCTTTAAAACCACATAGATCATAACGGGTCTTTCGACCTATACCAATATGATTATATAATCTAAGATTGATAAGCAAAACTGATAAGATAGGATACAATAGGATTGCAACATAAGCTTGAGATTAAAGAGATCATGATCATACCAAACACTTATTCATTATCATAGCATCACTGAGTAGTCATGAGAGATTTAGCCTCTCATAGCTAAGGAGTTCATAACATAACTTGATTTAATAACAATATTCATAATTTCACTAAACTAGTATGATATTTTTCTTCGTCGTTCTTGATGATTTGATCTTGATTCCTCCAAGGATATGGTGTTTATACTTGGAGAATGCTTGGGTAATAGTTTTTTTTGTGTGATGATGGGAAAGATGAATTAGATTGATGATAGATTGGAATGGAATGGAATGATTTATGAATGAAAATTCGGCCTCTATTTATAGGCTAAGTGAGGGGTGAAAGTGCGGCGCACAAGAAAAAATGTGCGGCGTACTTGGTGATTAAATGCGAAGGGAATTAAATGTTTAGTGAAGAAGTGCGGCGCACAAAGGAATTTGTGCGGCGTACTTAGGGTATTAATGCAGTAGCATTTAAAACTTCATTTATTCTTCAATGTCAGATAGAAAGTGCGGCGCACAAAGGAAATTGTTCGGCGTACTTGTGGAGTTAATGCGTTCAATTGACTAAGTCTTTAATTCCATTGACTTGAGGAGAAGTGCGGCGCACAAGGGATAAGTGCGGTGCACATTTGCACTTTTGAGCTTGAACTTTATCTTTTCTTTGTATGTTGTTTTCCTTAGTGTATAAATACTTGATCTTTTGTTGTGTTTGACCTTGGGATGTCTTCAAGTGAACCTGCGCATATTTCATGCTATTAAGTATCGAAAGTTCACGAGAAATGATAAAATATATACAAATAACGCCACCGAAAACATGCATAATTTGGGCGTTATACAGCTGGCTACGCACGCGTTTGACCACCTAACAAAGAAAGTCTCGGTAGAGGTACTGGCGGAGCGATCAACCGATCAAAAAGAGGTAGGGGCAATCGTAGAAGAAGAAGAAGACAATTGGATGACGCCTATCATACCTTGTCTGGCCGAAGGCGTGTGGCCGAAAGACAAAGACGAAAGAAGAGCACTTAAAATGAAAATTAATCAGTACGTCCTTGAAGAGGGTGTGCTCTTCAAAAAAGGGTACTTGGTGCCCATGTTAAGATGTGTAGGCCCCTTACTGGCCAACTACGTCATCAAAAAGATCCACATGGGGATCTTGCAAAATGCACATCGAAGTAAGGTCCGTGATGGCAAAAGCCATAAGACAGGGATATTATTGGCTAACTATGCATAGTGATGCTAGAAATGTGATGCAAAAGTGTGACTCGTGTCAAGTACATGCTTCTGTGCCGAGGCATCCAAAAACGCTAATGACTTCAATCATGGCTCCATGGCCATTTTACCAATGGGGAATGGACATCCTCGGGCCCATACCCCAAGCCTCTGGAAAGTTGAAGTTCGTCATCGTAGCCATCGATTACTTCACAAAATGGATCGAAGCAAAACCGTTGGCCAGGATAACCAGGAAAGACGTAAAAAAGTTTGTGTGGGACAACATTGTGTGTCGATTTGGGCTTCCTCGGATAATAGTTACGGATAACGGAACCCATTTTTGCAATAACCCATTCAAAGGCTGGTGCAAGAGCCTAAATATTAAGCAGATGAACACGGCAGTGGCTCACCCGCAGGCAAATGGTCTGGTAGAGAGGGCTAACAAGAGTCTAATGGAAGGAATCCAAGCTAGCTTAGGAAGACAGAGGGCGGGATGGGTCGACGAGCTACCCAATGTACTTTGGGCCCATCGTACTTCCCTAAAGCAAAGCAACGGCGAAACGCCTTTCAGCCTCACATACGGAAGTGAAGTTGTGATACCAGCGGAAATAGGAATGCTCACTCACCGAACCATGATGATTAGGGAAGATGAGAATGAGGACGAGTTGCGTCTAAACATGGATCTCCTTCAGGAAAGAAGAGAAGCAACGACAATAAGAGAAGCCAAGTATAAGACCAAAATGGAACAGTATTATAATCAAAAGGTAAGACCGATGTCATTCAAGCCAGAAGAGTATGTGTTCCGAAGGAACGAAGCCAGTAGGGTGGAGGACCAAGGAAAGCTGGGTCCAAAGTGGGAAGGACCCTATAGGGTGACGGAAGTATACCAGAATGACTCCTATAAGTTGCAAACAATGGGAGGAAAGGAAGTTCCTCGGACTTGGCACGCCATCAACCTTAGGAAGTGCTACGTATAGAAGTTATTGTGTTTAGAATTCTGATGACTCAACGAATGATTAATGTAATGACGGTTGTTATTTTTAATGAAGATTCCCTCCCAAGTTAGGGAGAGGAATAATTTTCCTAGAAACGCAAAAAGTATATA
>BQNB010066762.1:0-27372 GCA_026074375.1 Tanacetum coccineum | reverse complement strand
GTTACATATCTGATAAATAGTTTATTATATAAAAAAATCGTAAATAATTAAAAATTGAGGGTACGTTTTATAATTTTTTTTATTGTTTTGGGCCAGGCTAATTTTTTTTGCCGGTTGTTTTGGACTTGAGTAAAAGTTTTGGGCCAACTGGAAAATCCAATGGTTTTTGTCTGCTAATGTAATGCTAATTGAGTATATATATAATGTGGTCTAGTGTTATAGTGGCGGACGCAGAAATTGACCATAGGTTATGTGCTTTCAAATTTTTTTTAAAAGGGTATGCACCTAGTGTTAAACTATAGAAAGATCATAACAAAAGGGCAACATTTACGATACGAATGCTTTTCGGAAGGTACGTACGTGCATGACTCTTTGTTTTATGTATGTTTGTCTCTGTAGTGTTATTGTTGAATTTACAACGACCACCATACCCAATCCCACATTAAAAGCAGGGTTTGAGGGAGTTGGAATGTAGACAAATAATACCCTTACAATTGGGTGAAGTGTTATTGTTGAATGCTTTTACAAATAGACCCTTTATATATGTATATTTGCGTACTTTTTGTTTTATAATTAAGCTAGACGGGTCCATAGCACATCAAATGTCAATACTCAGTCGAGTTTGATTCAAATCTTTAGGTTGAGTTAAGTTTAAAATTCGATTTGCAGGTCGAGAGCAAAGTTTGGAGCCTAACCAGGACATATGGATTTTTGCAGCGTAGTGTCAATTCTTGTAAAAAAAACTAAATTTTTCGGAAATTCAGTTTGTCCCAGAAAAATGTGTTTAATTTATGGTCTTTTCCTGTTTTCGTTTTCGTAAATATACCTGGTCCTTTTTAGTTTTTTGGTTCCGTCCCTCATTCGGTTACTTGTGGAGGTAATGCATTATTAGAGCACACGTGTGGTAACACCAACCAACGTCACGTAACACTGCGAATAACACAGGACCACAATTTACCCGTCACTCATCACACTGAAATCTGGGACCCACAAAACATCTACATGCGCACAACGGTTTTTTTGTTAGAAAAAACATACACACAGTGTGAGTGTTGCCAGCATAACTTCAATCCAACAACACTGATAAGGTGTGCTCGGTTGCGTGAACGTTGAGCTCCTAGGTCTGTTTATAACGTGTTGGTTGTGGTTGTACTAGTATTTAAAAAAATAAAGTCGATATATTATATGTAGGAACTATGTTGGTTTGATTATAGTTAAACGTTATTTTTACTATAGTTTAACATATATTAGGAGGACACATTCACAATACATTTATCTTTTTACATGGTGTCGAACAGGACATGTACGTTATCCTTATTTATGCCTTTTCAGTTATGATTTGGCAGAACCGGTTAATGATGTAGCTGCAACGATCTAAACATTATCGAGGCGCGTGGGATATATAGTTATGATGTTCAAATCCAAGATAAAATGGGTGGCGCTTGGAGGCCTTGTTCTATCTCTTTTGTCATTGTTTGTGCATATGTTTCTGGCAAATACTAGTGTAGAGCTAGTACAGTATCACGTGATTACGGGATTTGTCGAGGATTTAAATTTAAATGTTGTGGGACAACAGGTAATGCTTGCACTTGATCTTAAGTTTTGTATATCTGAATTTACTGTCAACTGTAATTGTGGCGTTTGGATGTTAATCGTTCTTTTTGTTCTATTTGGTTGCTGAAGCGTGTTGCATCTAGAAAGTTGTGGAAGAAGGTCGAGCCTTTGGAGGATTTGCAGCCGTATGCAAACCCTAGAAATAAATATCCTGGTAATGTATACTCTTTCAAGTATCAAGTTTGGCAATGCTAAATGCTTACCAGAAGTTTTGCAAATAGTAGAGAGAACTAAAACCGTATATAGGAGCTTTAGAACCAATATGTGATTGCAATTTACCTTGTTCATTCTATAGATGATCCGTCTATATGATATGCTAAAGTTAATCTTACGTTAGTGTATTCCATGTACTTGATCTAAGGAAAAATGATTAATGATATTCCTATAATTAAGGTGGACTTTTGAGTGACTGCACATCTGGAAATAGTTTCTGGAGATTGATACTTGTGATTTGTGAAGTTTATATCTCTGCTAACTTGAGTGTGAAGTATTACTAAGAAACATTTACACGTTACCACGTTCTTCTTTTATTTTGCAACTTTCTTTACATGTTTCAGTTCCGGTACGCAAAAATAATGGTTTTATACATGCCAAGATCTTCGGTGGATTCGAGAAGATCAGATCATCGGTATGTTGTTTTTCATTTCAACTTTTTTCAGTAACTAACGCTGTCTATTACTAAAGTTTCATACGGGTTTTCCAATTTGCTAGATTTGTGATCTTGTTACCATATCCAGGCTTCTGAATGCTAGTCTGGTCGTCCCAGAGATTCAAGAAAGTTCAAATTCTAAAGGCATCGGGTATATTTGCAAACTCTGCCTCAATAAGAATGACGGGCAACATTGTTGTATATATCATCTAACAATTGGGCTATTCATTATGATTATTCTATGCAGCTCTGAATTTAAAAGCTTCTCATACCTTTACAATGTTGATCACTTCATAAATTCTCTTAGAAGTGATGTAATCATTGTAAAAGACCTGCCACCAAAGCTGAAGGAGATTAGGAAACGTAAAGAATGTCCTATGTTCAAGCCTCAAAAGGAAGCTTCTCCCGAGTATTACATTAAAAAAGTCTTGCCAAAGTTAAGGAAGGGGAAGGTTATTGGATTGGTGGTTGTCGATGGAGGCTGTCTGAAGGTACTAGTCAGCATGTTTTATTGGTTTAGTTGATCGTACATGTCAATCTATTATGTTTCTGAAATTAAGAAACTCCCCTAAATACCTATCTCATTAATGGAAGTGCTTGTTCATTTGCTCTTACCAGCCCATACTACCGCGCAAGTTGTCTGAATATCAGAAGCTCAGATGCAGGGTAGCATTTCAGGCGCTTCATTTTCGTTCAGAAATTTTAGCGTTGGCACATCAAATGGTGAAAAAGTTAGTCTATCTAAATTTTTGAACAAGTGTGAACAACATATAGATCTAAAATACCAGTGCATTTACATACTGCACCTCTGAGATGACGTAATATTTCACCCAACGCAGTTCACATACATCTGCAATACTTGGACTGGATGGTACTGATTAAAGTACTTCCCAGTGACTTTTTATTAGTGAAAATGTGAACTATCAACTCATTTATAATCTTTTTGATGACTTATACAAAACACCACTATGCAGGTTTTAAAATTCTGTTCATATCTCTATATATCACTTGTTTGTATCATGAATCAATAGAAAATATTTTTCGCACGCTTTCATCCTTCGCATCTATTTCCCTTTTTCTTTTCAAATGAAAAGGATAACAAATTAACCACTCAAGGGTGGCCTAGTGGCAAAAGGGTTTGTGGCTATCACTCTAAAATGTGTGAAGTCTCAAGTTCAATTCCTGCTAGGTGCAAACAACCTTGAAGTGGCCACGCCAACCTCCTGAAAAGGGAGGGCTTTACCTGGTTTGAGTATGTGTGGCGGTGGGTTCAAACCCCGTGGATTATTCTGCCAATGTGTCGGAAACCATGGTTACCAAAAAAAAAAAGGAGAACAAATTGCGACCTTTGACGTCACATATTTCATGCCAAGATTTACAAGTTCTAAACCGCAGATCAACGACTAAACTGATCACTTTTTTTGCACAGGCTACGATCTTCAGGGCAACCTTATCTTGCATATCATCCTGGTCTTGTAAGAGATACTTTAGCTTATCAGGGTTGTGCTGAGATTTTCCAGGTTAGCCCATTAAACATTGTTTTGAAGTGTAAATTTCTAATGCTACTTGCTAGTGTATGGGTTTGTTTACTAAAATAAGTGGGTTGGAAAGATGGTCTTAATTAGCCTCTTAATTGGGGGACACATGCTTTGGCGAGTCTCTCAATTAAGAGGCATTAAGGGTTTCGGCCTTTCGGGGCCCACATGCTTTGTAGTTTTTAACTAGAATTAGCACACATAACGAAAGCATATCCCTTTAAAAGCTTCACATGACGAATTACGTGACACCTGTAAAAATTTGGCATCAGAATGGCAATAAGAAAGCATGCAGCATATGCCAGATTATAAGCGTGCAATTTTGGACAGTTAAGGGGGTAAAATGGGTGGGTTGGATCACATTGTACCCAATTGATTACCAAAGAATACAAGTTAATAATAATCCAGTTTATTAATAAAATTTTGCTAGGAGGTTTCATCTTATTATAAAAATTCACTTGCGGCCCATGACTCGTTTTTCCATTTGACATGTTTCCTTTTTAGCTATATTTTTTTACTTTGTTTCACTTGCAAGAGAATAGATAACCCAAATGACCCATTCAGAGGTAAATTGATCGAAATCGCTACCTCTATTGGGCAGCCAAACCTGAACTTCGTGCTTATGCTGCAACAACTCCTACATCAGTTAGATATCTGACTTTCATCTATTTGTCAGGATGTCCATACTGAACTTATACAGTACCGGAGGGCACAGATGATTAAACAGAAACTTGTATATAATGATCTAAGTGTTGATTCGTTTATCAAGAAAGCAAACGGCTTATGTCCCCTCATGCCTGAAGAGGTATATACATTCATATTGAAAGTAAATGGAAAGAAGATAAGCCTGTTATTGCAAAAGAACAGGACTTAAAACTAAACAAAAAATTTGAATCATTTATCTTTATGTACCATGATTTTGTAGGTGGGGCTTCTTCTCAGGGCTATAGGTTATCCACCAACAACACGAATCTACCTGGCCGGTTCTGAAAGATTTGGTGGTCAACGTGTGATGATCCCACTACGTGCCATGTATACGAACTTAGTAGACAGTTCTAACTTATGCAGTAAGTATCAGCTAAACAAATTATTGGGCACTGAAAGCCTGCTTCCTATAAACCCTGTGAACTACACTACTTTCAAAACTTCTGAGGATAAAGAATGGGCTCAGGCGGGCCCTCGTCCTCGACCTCTGCCTCCACCTCCGGGTCGACCCATTTATCGACATGAAAAAGAAGGATGGTATGGTTGGATTGCAGAGAAAGATTCAGAGCCCGATCCTTCAGCAAGTGATTTGAGGGACAAAGCGCATAGGTATCTGTGGGATGCTCTTGATTATGTTGTATCAGTTGAAGCAGATGCATTCTTCCCGGGGGTTCAACAATGATGGTACTCGATGCCAGAATTTTTGGTTTTTTTTTTTTTTTTTCCGTCATGGGTCCATGGACATCGGCTCTATGAGATGGCATCTTCCTTGACTTATCGACCTGATAGGTGAATACATTTCTTGAACCTTTTACGCAATTTTGTAATTATACGAGAACTTCAAAAGAATAGAATAGTATATTTTAGTACTAAAAAGTAGGTAAAATATCATAGTGTAGTAAATATAACATTGCATGATGAGCCCAATCACAAAATAGTACCTTCATGACCATTACCTCTAGCAGCATTTCTTGCTGTGTCATGCGTATGATTATTGGGATTGTAATATATGGAGTATATCGTGGACGATATAACCAGGAATCCATCTACTGTACGGATTTATCCTTACAACAGGGACAATCTTTCTTGTATAAATGTAGTAAAGTTATGAAGTAGGCAGATAACCAAACATATAAGTTGTAATGTGGTATTGTCTGTGTTACTGTGTATGATGAATCGCAACTTGGACTTTAGTTTTATAATTTTCCTGAGTTTTATAATTTTCCAGTTAATTACTCCAGTATGGCTGAAGTTTCTTATATGGGCTTATAGTAGATTGGCAAAAGGGCAGAGGTTAGGTAGCCCGACAAAAGCGGGTTGTGATAATATAATATATTGGTTAGGGACAGAACAGGTTATGTTGGGTTGGCTCGACAATATTTATTGGTCAACTTTCTGATATTTTTATAAATTATTAGTGTGTCTAATATGATTACGAGACCTTTTTTCTGCAAGTAATAATCTTCTTATCTGAATAATATTTTTTTTATAGACGATTTTATTGCATAAGTTTACAATTTAAAAAAAACAGCCGTTAATTTACAAAATATTCCCCAATCGAATCCCTTCATAAAGCGACTAGTAGGTTCCTCAATTTTGTGATCTCATCACAAAACTACAAAAGTATGTGCAATGCAGTTGTAAGTACTGTTGTCTATGACCCTCTATGAGCTGTAGTTCTGCTTGCTGACCTTTATTATACTATTTTAAGACTATTCTCTCTAGCTCCTGATTGATATTGTAATCTTTTACTTCTATCAGTGAGAGATCCTTGTGATAGCCCCCTCTAACTTGCTTTGTGTCTTGTCTCTGAATGTCTGACTGATTCTTTCTATGCCATATCTAGCATAACCTATGCTTACTCGAATGCATTTTTTGTTTGAAGTTCATAACAGTTACTTTTGTCAAAACTGGTCTTTTCTGTGCAGAAAATTGCTCGCTAACCTGTTCAACAGCTCCCGTGACAATCTTTATTTCCCAAGTAGAAATTGGACCCTAGCTGCACGTAAACATCTCAACAACAGCCTTGGGGAAGAGGGACTTAAGCGACAGCTTCTTCAATCAAAACCAAACTCATTTCTTTCACATCCAATACCAGAATGCTCTTGTACAATCTCTAAACTGATTGGCAACAACGAGTGCCCCAAATGGCTGAAAGATAATTTTCTTAAATCCAGGACACGAGAATACTAGAGCAAATGAAAATGAACAGATTGATGATGAAACGGATGAAGAAGAAATAGGTTCAGATGATGAAGAGGGTAGATCAACATATTTTTATCTCGATCAAGATCAAGAAATGGATCCGAATGATTGAGATGTCTAAGTAGATATAACACAGGTCTTTATTTATCGATTTTCATTACTTGCACGATATTCTTTTGGATGGAAGCTAATAAAAGGAGACAGCGAGAGCACCCAGGCACTTTGCTGAGCGCGTGTTGTCAATATTACAGACGGCACAGGTACTTGAGCCGGAAAAAAACATAATTGCAAACCAAACATCATATACTTAGGTTTATAGTTTCTTTATTTCAAGAACTTATTTGTAAAGTTATTATTATTTTTTTTTTTTGTCAATTCACATATGTTGGCATGATCTTAGTTCTACATCTCATTTATCTGATGCTTTTAGCTCTAAGATGATAAGAGTTTTGGGGAACAGATATTTGTTTGTCGGCATTCTCGCAAGGTGTTTGAAAGATTGGTACTCCTGAATTGGTAAGAAAATCTGACAATAGTTCAAATTGAAGTCTAGTTCTCAGCTTCTTGCTCAGTTCCAGAAATGGATTGATAAGCGTTCACGTGTTTGATATCATGACCAGAGTCATGCAATTCGCAAGAAGTGGAAATGGGATTAAAACCTTAATTTGTCATGCACAAGAAAATGT
The DNA here is from genome assembly GCA_026074375.1 of Tanacetum coccineum. Taxonomy (NCBI): domain Eukaryota; kingdom Viridiplantae; phylum Streptophyta; class Magnoliopsida; order Asterales; family Asteraceae; genus Tanacetum; species Tanacetum coccineum. The sequence goes on along the minus strand of BQNB010066762.1, from coordinate 19,978 downwards.
TTCTAATGTATTTTTCAGAATGAAAATGTCCTTCCATATCTACATATATTTTTTGAAAGATGTCTAATAACTAATATATCCTCTAAACACATTTTGAAGAGTAGTAATAAACAATTGTCATGCAAAACTGACTATAGGTCTAGAGTATTTTATGATGAATGAAACTGAGCTGTGATCTTGAAAAACTCGTCTTCTTGGCATAAAATGGTTAGGCCTCCCATTGGATGATCAAATCCAAATTCTTCCTCAGATTGACGCAACAAGTCTTGGAATAACGGTTGTTGCAAGAAGACTATTGGGACAACAAACCGCCTCTTCTGGTTTTCACCAACATACACTGGTACATGACCTTTTGGGACAACAAACCGCCTTTGAAAACTTCTGCTGCGATAAGAGTTCAACCTGCTAAAATTCTTTATGTTAGAAATGAAAGAATACGGCAACCTCATTAGACCCATATGCCTAGGATAGTGAGATAAAGAAGTATGTATTGCTTGTTTAAGGGTTGAGCTATACTTTGAAATGGGTTTGAGGCGTGTATTTATAGCTGACTTAGTAACTAGTATCGTATGGACCCTCACATGGCTTTGCCCATCACCATCTTTTCCTAGAAGGTACTATATTCATGTCGATGATATTTAAATAATAACTAAGTTACAACTTACAAGAACACGTATAAGTCAAATACAGAAGCAGTTATGTAGGGTTAGAAGAATAATAAGCTATTCGTTCACATATACATCCTCTGTCAAGTGTCAAGTGAGAAAAGGATATTTCTATTAATTTATTGATACTACTAGTAATAATTTGGAGGTGCATTGATTTTGTTTTCAGTCAACCACTTTGACTTAATTGTAAAGAATCTATAAGTTTTGAACTGTTCTGTAACCAATAATGATTGAGTAATTATTAGAGAATATTGAACTAGTCAAAATTTCTGCTAAAAACATATCAAGCAAAGCTGATTATAGAACCTTACTTAAATTAAAGGTTAAGTTCTGTCTTAAGAGAAGGTAAAATGTTTGCTTGGAATTATGCTAATTAAATTTGCTTAAGGCATCACCTATTTTAGGCCATGGTTTGTAACAAAGCTAGAATGAGTATAAATTTATCACCAAACAGGAACCAAACAAAAGCAAGTAGTAGGTGTGATATGTTTATGTGGTTTGATGGAGTATACCACCTACATCTACGAGGGCCGATAATATGCCCAGAAAATAATCAACAGCTTAATGCACTATAATACTATATCATCAAAAAATACATGTACAGATAGAGATCAAGTACCTTTGACCTCTACTTGTAGTAGGATGCGTCTACGGCTCTACGCACAGCTACAGATAGAGGTCAACTGGAAAAGCATCATATTTCTAAAGGACACTTCTTTTGGAGTGCTAAGACTTATTCTTTTACCTTTATGTAAACATATGTATAATAACCAAATTCAATTGAAGCAATTGACAAGAGATGTACATCGTGAAACCAATGAGCAATGACATTCGACAAGATTTTCAACACTTTTGAAAATGTTTTAAATAAACTATGTTTCTAAAACAACTAGAGTACTAGACAGAACTGTCCCATATAATTAAGGGGAGGTGATTTGCGCACTCTCATATTTGATTGGGACACTCCAACTTATGCATCAAACAGTTGTACTGTAAATATACACTGCTTAAACTGTTTGTACATTGAGTGTCCCAATCAATTCTATGAGTGTGCCAATCAATTCCCATAATTAAGACTTCTGAAACATACTGTGTTAAATATAAGGGTTTAAGTCATACAAAATAGACATATAGGCCATTGTGTCTCAAGATAGAAAGTAGTATGTTTGACCTTCAAAAGTCAAATATGACAGGTTACTGTGTCACTGTGTTGCAGTTTTACACGCCCCATAAACCAAAACGCAGATACCAACATACTCTTCCAAATGTAGCGTTATGGTACTTGTACCAAAAAAGCTACTCGTCACCTGAACTATATGTTTTGTTCCAATATGGCCCTTTTTTTTACCGGTTACCCGTTAAACCGGCAAAAACCAGAAAAAAATCATTTTTAAATTGTCGTTTTGGGCCCCACATCACTAAAACTTAAATCCAAACTCACAATTTTACTTTTATTAAAGAATTTAAATGCCCGTTCTTAAACCTCCATCACCGCCACCAACCCACCACCACAACGCTACCAACCCACCACCACTATACTACCAACCCACTACCACCCCCGCCAACACCCCAAACTCACAATTTTACTTTTATCCAAGAATCTAAAGAGTGCCACGTATAACTCCGTAACTTTTGCCGGTAAAACAAGTTTCCATGTATCATTTTAGCACAAATCTAATAGTTCAGGTATTAGACGAGTAGTTTTTTTAGTACACGTACCATAATGGTACATTTAAAAAAGTACGTGTCTATTGTATGACTTGAACACTAAATATAAAAAAAAGTTACTACAATAAGCATCTAACTTTTCAAATAGAGTTATCTAATAGGCTGTATGCATTAATCTGTTTCTTTTTAAACAACTTTGTTCTGTCCAACCCGCTAAGAGATAACATAGGCTGAAACACCGAATTCATAAGTAAACGGGTCAAAACGGCCACCCATACAACTGTAGCAGCCATTAAATAAGATGTTGACCCATTTCGATTACTAAGGTATGGTGCTTCATAATGCACCATGTCTAGGTCGATCATCTTTCTATCATTAATAGAAAGGCCTAGTGTTTGACTGGCAATGTGCAGGAGGCATCCACAGAGCATTACCAAGTTTACGCAAAAGAGAAGGGAATGTGCCAATAGGCCCGATTCATATAATGTGGTGCATTATATTTTTGTGTCATATCCCTTGGGTAAAGCGACTGATAAAGATCTGTTACGGAGTACTAAAATTGGGAAAACTGCTCTTTGCTGTAGATATCCATGTTCCCTGATTACAAACATGTATCTCAGTCCTTCCTTAAAATTTGCAACCTTTTTCCATTCAGGATGTTAGTTGCAAGATGTCCTTTCTTGGTGAATGTGCCAAGGTTGACTGTGACTTGCCCAAGGTAGTACTTACAAACTATAGTGAAGCATGCATTCTGGTCAACAAAAATTTCTCATATTTGGTCATTATAGGTATTGTGAACATTTTACGATAGTCAACTAGTTGGCTTAGGGTGGTCAAACTCTCCCGCTCATCTCCTTAAACAGTCCTGTGATTTCTCATTCTCTCTCCCTCTTTCTATGGATAAGCGGGCTCTTTGATATTTCCAATGAAATACGCAAATATTACAATTTTTTTTAAGAGATGAAGAATTCAGTTCTCAAACCATGAAAAAATTGTTTATCCACAATTTCATTCTGTTTTAGGAACCATGTGATTTTAATGACGCATGGGCATAGCTATCTTAAATCATTTCATTAAAGACAAAGGAATGAGATAACAACAGTTTACATGAATTAGATAAGCAAATTACTATGGTTAATTAGCGTATCACAAGTGAATTGCATTACCAAAGATACAACGAGGAGAGAAAGTAATATCTTACATGATTTGAGAAGAGGGCGCCTCGTTTTCAGTTCCTCAACCCATCATGAATTAAAAGAGTTGAAAGTTGAAACCAAACCATAGACAATTTAATAATCCCATCATAGGCCCTGAGTAGATCATAACTGTATGAATGAACTAACTGATACAATTATTGAGAAAAATCAAAGGTACTGAGAGAAACAACTGATAGCAGCCGTATCATAAGAAGCACATAACCCTGAGACCATGATCGATTATCAGAACAAGATGATACTAAGATAAAGGTTAGAGACAACACAATGGAAAAAAAGCAACATATTTAGCTTTCCATGCACCAAGAACCCCTCTGATACACTATAGTACCTGAAAAAGACTCACCCAGAAATGTGTAGTACTTCGTCTGAGTTCTTACAAGAGAAAGAAAGACACACTATTTTACCTTTGACGTCAAGCTTAAGAATTCTTATCTACAAACTTGATACATGTTGCATAAATATAATGGGACAGATACACAAGTATAAAAACTACATGTTTGAAATACACGATACAGGTAAACTGGCATAAAATCATCTTTGAGTGGTACATAAGGAAATAGAAACTGGTACCTGTTTTGTATAGTTTATATACTCTGCACATACTTGAGACATGGACATGCTCTGTTAGGAAGAACAAATATTTTAAAACTTACAAATAATGCAACAGTTATTGATCAGGTTTAAAGCCTTTAAAGACTACTATCAATCTATCACCATAACTCTATGTTGGCATCTAGAAATTTTATTGCCTATAACACTTTTTGATAGGTAATAAAAGCTATTAAGACGTAATATCTTCTTAAAAAAAGCGCTAACTTCATGTATGATATTGTTGTTATTCTCGTTTAGTTAATACCAGTTTTCAAGGAGAAAAGGAAATATATAAGCAATAGGATGAACATACAGTGAAGTCCTGTTGCCTAAGGTTAAGTTTCTATCTGTTCTGGTAAATTTACCATACAAGGTTTGCGGTGCAACAAGATGTAACATGATAAATAAAAAGATATGCACTACTATAATGTTTCAAATACATAACCTAATCGATTTTTCTGAGCTGAGTCCCAGAAATATATTAAAACATGGCATTAAGCGGTATCTTGTTAGTATGTAATTACCAGTGTTTAATTCATATAACATGACGGTGTTCATCTTGAATGAAATGCCTTCAACTTACCATCATCAATATCCCCCCCTCCCCTCAAACAAATAACAATAGCAACAAATAAATCATTAACATTCGTAAGAAACGAATAGAAGTTAATAAATTCCCAAAGAAAAAGCTGGTAATATTTGTTGATGATGTAATACAAGAAACTCCATACACAAAAACACTGCCCTAAACAGCCACAACTCGTATCTTCACAAAAAAAAACGAAAAAAAAGAAGCATACTGCAGCAACATGGATCAGTACAAAAACTCAAAAAAAAGTAAACTGACCTTTGTGTTTCCCACTAAAACGACACAAGGAAAATATCAACTTGATTTACGCAAAATAAATCATGGCAACTCTTGAGAAACACTACAAAAGGAAATCAGGTATTACTTGCTTTTGATCAACTACATCGATGCCTCCACCTATTTGCTTAGCTTTATTCCGGCCATGGCGGCCACCACTTTTCTCTTTACCATTTTCTTCCCTTCCCTCCACATTGTTACCTGAACCAGAGTGTTTTTTCTCTTTACCATGACTACGATGTTTGCTCCTTCTTTTACCAGAATTACCCGTTTCTGAATTCTCAGTATTATCTTTCAGTTCAGATCCCTGATCCACTTTGGCATGTGCCTTGCCCTTTTTTCTCCCTGACGGCTTACCCAACTGATTGCTCTGTGATGAAGGTTCATTTCCTAGAAGAACATCCCTCACTGCTCCAGATATCAAATCGTCATTTGATTCTATTTTCTTCACTGCGATAGTAGGATGTCTATCTCCTTCATCCAGTTTGACTACAACAGGCCTTGGCCTAGCTTGATTCGGCTTTCTCTTTAGTACTAAAGATTCTTCTGTAAGCTTAACAAGATCTTCCACATCTTTATCTATATGATTAGGGTCATTAGCAGGCGGGAAGCTTGTGGATGCATTTTTATTATTATCGGAAGGAAGATAAAACAACCCATGTCTCTTTCGATGTTCAGCAAGTAGAGATGTGGATTCGGCAGCAGATGTTTCTGATTCGTCTTCATACTGACGACTAGGAAGAAAATCGCCAACAGTAGGCAAGAAAGTAGGCCTTACAAGGGAAAACGTTTCACTTATCGGTAACTGCACATCTGCACATATGCTGTCCAACTTGCTAAGATTCTCCTCAAGCACTAATCCATCTGGGACAGGTACCCTCTCTTGAGCGCTCGATGAAATTGGACCAAACTCCTCTGAAAGTGCATCGTTCACTAATCTGATGAGTATATACGTTTTTAGATCGACCCAATCAACCCTCTTTTCTTTCTGTTCATGATGACAAGATATCTCTTGTTGTGCCAACAAAGCTAAACCAAGTAGATTCCTCACCCTCTCTTGTATTTCAACATCATGGCTATCGGCCAATGGGGTTAAGGACGTTATAACAAGCGTTAACAGATTAACAGTAGACTCTCGTGTAAACATATCCTTCACGTGCACACTTGAAAATTTTGCACCATGCTTGGTTTCAGTAAATTCTTGCTCAGATTCTGAATATGTGAAACCTGGCTCCATTACCAAATTCGAAAACGAGGAATTTGCATCTTTGTTTGGCAAAAGAAAAGTACCAAGGCAAAAGCTTAATACTTTAAACGCAGAGTGAATATATACAGCTCTTATTGATGGCGGCAAGAGATTAGTTCGTGGTTGTAGAAGTGCTTCCATGATCTCAGATGGATTCCTTGAAAACTGAACATATTCCCCTGCAACCCATGCTGCAGCAGATAGAATCCTATGAATAAAAGGATTCCCGAGCAAAGCAGGGTCAATTAACAAATCACGACCAACACGAACAAGCTCTGGTCTAACATCTTTAACCCTCATACCGATATCTATCAGCTGATACTCTATTTCTTCCCCATTTTGGCAATGTGGAATCCTCGCCATTTCCCCAAGCAGTGACACATACCAATCGAAATCATTTACGATCTCATAAACATTTCTAGAGCAAGTTAACAACATTGACCTTAAAATCTCATTACAAAACTCGGGATCAGATTTGAGCGCATAACCAATCAAGACCCTACAAATCTCAACAACGTTATCCTCTGAAACCATCGACATCACAAGCCTCAACGCTTCCACCTTTATATTCCTATCAACATCACTCAACGACTTTATCACAATCTCCTTATTCTCCAACACAGCCCATAAATGATTCTGCCCAACAATCAAAAGCCCTTGCAATCCAAGATACCTAAGATTCAAATCACTCTCCAACAAAAACTCCCTAATCTTCCCAACTGCAAGCTTCACCGCAAATTCATACTCATAAAAACTACTCACAATCGTCCTCACACACTCAAACACCAAAGATTTTGCCTCACTCCTTTTCATTACATCACAAATCGGCTCAACAACCTTCTTTGCTAACCTAGGCTCCAACTTTGCTAACTTCTCGAAAATCTTCAAAACCTTAATCAAAACCCAATTATTCTTGCATTCAACTAAAATCCTATAAAACTCCGGCGCAAGCGGTAAATAAGCTCTTGGTTCCTTACTACAAAGTTCACAAAACACACCAACAGTCGCAGCAAGCATTTGATCATCATTATTTTCTAAGTTTTCGACTAGGCGCTTAAAACAAACCCTAACCGCATCAGGAAATTGACTAAACACCTTCAACAAACACGCAATCGCTTTCTTTTTAACAATATTCTTACTACTCGACATCAGACTAAACACATCAGGCGTCAAATCACGCGCAATATCCACAGTACAAATAGCCGAAATACACTCTAGAGCAAGACTAACATCATGTATATTAGCAGACGTTAAATCCTTGCGCAACTGATTAGTAAGTAGCAGGATGACGTCAGTTGATGGAGAGAAAGATAAAGACGCAGCCAGATAACCTGTTTTATTCACAAAGAATAAAGTCAGCTCAGCAAACTATCAATTAGCCGGACATAACAGCATCAAGAAACTAATTAAGAGCATCTTCAACACACGGCTGATACAAATTCAAGGGAGAAAAATGGATGGCGTGACAGTTAATAGACTGAACCTTGAATTGCATTTTTATTTTTTAATACACAAAAAGTGTTACAACATATCATTTAACTGAAATATACATAGTCCAATGCACTGCACAAATTAATATGTGCAGAAGTACTATACTGTGCATTTATGTTCACTAATTTACTTAGGTTATTTAACTAATTTTTCATTCAGTTATTTCGTTCACTTGGTTCAATCAACTTATTAAACGCGATATTTAGGTTACTTAACTTACAAAAATTACACGTTCAAATCAGTCAGTAAAACAACGACTCGTCTCAAAAGGGATCCAAATAGCACATAAGCTCAATAGCATGAAACGCACAAACAGCATTTAATAGGCCAGAAAATAAGCTATCCAAACACCCCCTAAGTGTAGAATTCTTTAGTGTGTAAATACACCAGCTGCCTAATCTTCCTATTACAGCACAGCAAATTGATATTTCAATACAACAGACTTTTCTACAAAAAATGTATAGGTGAATCCCTAATTAAGATACCATATTATCAAAACGATCAAAAACGGTATTCAACTTTTGTTTTTTTTTGCAACAAGGGCAACTTTTACATTTTATAGGCTAACACGCTGACACGTTCACGTGTCAGCATGTTATTGGATAATTTCACAAAAGTTACCCTAACTGCACTCAAAACAAAAGTTGATTACCGTTTTTGATTGTTTTGATAACACGGTAGCTAATTAGGGTGCACCAATACTTGGATACATTATTTTCTTCAGGAAACCCTAGTAATATGTAGTGCCAAAATAACCGTAACCTGACCGAACCGAAAAGTGAAACAATAAAGAGTAGTAGTAACAAATTTTTTGGTAGTTGAAAAATAGGGGAAGAGGTAACTCAACAGCATGAAAAGCATCAAAAGACATGTCAATATTTATGCAAAGAGTGAAGATAAGTAAGTTTATTAACAGCGATTGAATTTGTGGCTAAATCGGTTTGATTAAATTTCCGCGACGGATCATCACGAGTGATTTAGAAAAGAAATTTATTGAGCCAGTAGCCTGGTGTGGAGACGGATGCCTTGATTAAGTTCCGTCGGAACATGTGACACCATGTTGACATTGCCCACCTCTCTGTCTTTTTCGCGGCCTGGGATAGCTTTAAATGATCTTCCGGATCCCGGCTTTCATCATATGTCTTGACGTGGCTGGGCATCCTTGTCCTTGGGAAATTAAAATGCCGGATACGAGGTGTGAAAGGGTTTCTTTCCTCACATGTCCAAGGCTAAGAGAGATCATCTTCGTAGCTGTTTGACCTGTGTCTTCTTGATTTGGACTTCCAGTGACCTCCCTCAATGTCTTCACTCTTCGAATATCCGCCAGTTTCCCGGGACGACGTGCCCCTATAATGATGCTTCCTTGGTTGCACCTCGATTTCTTTTTCTTGGGAACCCTGGTAGCGGCTGTCAGAACGTGCAGATGCACTTCGTTCTTTTCCTCCTAACCTATTGAACACACCACCCTCCTTCCGCGGCCTGGGCCTAGGTGAAGGAGTTCTGTTTTGTTTGAGTCTTTTGAAGACACTGGCAACCGGTGTCGGGCTTCAGGAGCGCCTATTTTCATGCCTCCTTTTTGGCTCTGTTTTGGCAGTTGGCGTCTTGGATTCGGAGTAATGCGACTCTTCATGATTTCTTTGATTTTTTCCGGTCTCGTTGCCGTAGAGTAGGCGTGCCTTTACCGCATTAAGCTTATCTTGTTGCTCTTTTTCTTTTTGCATCTTTTCGGCAATGAGTGGTAAGAGTTGGTGGTAATTTTTGTCGCACAATTCTCTTAGGACCTCGTCAGGCGTAGGCTCTTCGAGACGTTGTGGGCCACTTCTTCCCCCAGTGTTCCGCACGACGGACGTAGGAACAGTTGGGGTTTGTTGTTCGTGAGTGCTCATGATGAGTATTCTAGAAAACGTGGTTACGTTGCGCTCCCACGGATGGCGCCACTTGTTAGTACAAAATAAGTGTAGGGTATAGAATAAGACTTAAATTATAAGTCGGGTCGAGCTCCCGAATGATTTGAGCATTAGATCTTGTACTAGAGCAAGAGAAGTGATGATTTCCTGCACAATCAAATAAACCGTTAGTCTTACCATGGGGACGGACCCCACGGTTAGACTCCGGCGTGAAAGTAAGTAAACATGTAGAGAGAGAAAGTATGTGTATGTAGAGTGAGAAAATCATACCGTTCATTGTGTCAGAAGATCCCTTTTTATTAGCGAACGAAATGTTAGGGTTTCCTAATATTTTGTTTGTTTAGTTAGTGGCCAGAGTGGGTCCCTTGTCGGGCAAGGTTCCGTAATAACCGTGTGTACGGACGCGTGTGTTTTCCATGGAAGAAAGTATCCTATAGTTAGGTCCGCGTCCGTTTTGCTGTGTCTGGGCCGTGACCAATGCAAGATTGGGTTTAGTTTTGGCCCATGACTGCTAAGTTGGGCCTAGAAGCCCAAGTGATAGTGTGGCCCAAGCCCGGAGGCTTGATATGCCTACTATATGTCATCAATTTATCTTATGTTTTTCTACGCTTTTATACTTTTTTGTACTTTTTTGTATGAAGACATATAAAAACGTACAAAAACGTATAGGTTTAATTGGCTCTTGTTGGATCTCCTTTAATACGTTTTATATGTTTTTTTTACGTTTTTAAATGTGAAACTATAATAAGGTGAAAAAGGTTTACAAGATTGCACGCACGTGAGTTCATTTAAATTGCATAAATATGTTTTTGCATTATACAGTTATAATCAACTAGTTTTAAAAAATACATGTATGATTTTTATTTTTATTTTGTTTTATAAGTTATGTTATAGAGTATTATCGAAATCATATGAAGAGAATAGATTCATATCTTATATATATTATATGAGTTTGAGGATAATTACTATTTTTTTTCTTTTGATTTACCTGTTAACTAACTCGACATTGTGAGCCGACTAATATCTACAAAACTACTCTTTTAGGTAGCCCGAAGTCGGCTCATGTGAACCTTCGAGGCCACAAGGGGGTTAATTTTCTCCTCGTTATATTTGAACCATTGACCTCCACTTTGGAAGGCTGGTTATCTTACCGTTGGGTATGCAGTTGATATTGTATATGTTTTATTATTCTTGTTGCATTATTGAGTCAGCTATACTTAAGATTAATGGTCACACTTTGTGTTAAAAAATGTAAAAATTTAGCTTCGCAATCGAATTTAAAAGCATCAAGTTGAGTTATCAAAATCGTCAATATTTATAGAATATAGAAAGCTAAAAAACTCAAATAAGTATTATGTTTCGTACATACAATATGTTTTGGTCAAACAAAGATTTACCTATTGTATATCTTTAATACATATACAAATATAAAAAGAGTTTTACCCATTTTTCCGTCACCAACACTTTTTTAAGATATAAAAGTAGCCTAGATTGTTATATATGATTTATAGGCATACATACATGTCAATGGAATAAAGACTTTTTGAGAAATTTAAATGTTAGAATTTTAGTACGTATTAAACAAAAAGAAAAAAAATGCAATTCTTCCAAACACATCAATGAATAGCTAGAAAACCCTTTTTATTAATTTATGATATTTTATGTGCTTCGGTGTTTTTCTATTTGGTTGTACAACATAATTTCAGACCGACAATGAAAAATCCATCAAAAAGTCTTCGGGTAGATTTGGGATGTGATTAGATACTGTTAAATCTTTGTTTGGAAGTAAAAAATTGTTTACGTTTGTAATATTTTAAAATATAAAGTCTACGGGTATAAAGTTTAAGGGGTTATTTGTTTATTTTTTAAAGTTATAATAAAACATGTAAATTTATAAATTTACACTTAACTCCATATAATTTATTTAAAATTAAAAATCACTAAATTTTTATTAATTACCTCCACTTTTTTCAAGTTTTTTTCTTCACAAATTTGACACATATATTTTTATGTGTTTTTTTTCTCGTCATATTTCTCCACCACAAATTTTTAATTTTGACCAAATCGATTTAATTTTGACTTTTTATTGACCAATCAGATCACACGATTTTGCCTACGTGGCAAAATCAAGCGTTCTGATTGGTCTAATTTTTAAATTCATATGATTCAATTTGATGGTCCGAGCAGCGCGAAGCACAACTTTTCCAAAACACCCGTCCTCAATCCAATAAAGCCTTATTCTCTTAGGGTCCCATAACGTATCTTGTTAGAGAATAAAACGCCACAACCACTTGAACAACACCCTCTATTGAGAAGCAAAGTGAAACATAGAAACCCCTAAGCACATTCTCTTTCGAAGGTTCAAACTATGTTCCACTTAAACCAAGTCTGCTTTAATTACTCTTAGCTCATGACCGTTTTGAAGAAACGAACTTAAGAATAACTTCAAGTGATATTTAAGAAAACTACGAAGGGACTATTAAAAAATGGACATATGGAAACGAATTGCGAATAGTGCCCTAAAAACAGACTTTGAGAAGTGTGAATCTTCCTCCAATAAGACAAGAGTTTTCAACTATCCATCTAGATAGCCCGTGACAGACCTTTTCACCACTTCATTCAATCATGTTTTCTATGCATGTTCTCCCCTACTTATCGTACCCAAAGTAAGTGAAGTGGTCGAGTAAGATTAATGAGTCGCTATACTTCAGATTACTGGTCACAATTTATGTTAAAACATGTAAAAAATTTAGCTTCGCAATCGAATTTAAAAAGCATCAAGTTGAGTTATCAAAATCGTCGATATTATAGAATATAGAAACTAAAAAAACACAAATAATATTATTTTAGTACATACAATAATGTTTGGTCAAACAAAGAATTTACCTATTGTATATCCTTTAATACATATACAAAATATAAAAGAGTTTTACCTATTTTTCTTCCGCACCAACCACTTTTTTAAAGATATAAAAATAGCTTAGATTGTTATATATGATTTATAGGGCATACATACCTGTCAATGGAATAAAGAATTTTTGAGAAATTTAAATGTTATAATTTTATGTACGTATTAAACAAAAAGAAAAAAACGCAATTCTTCAAACATTTCAATGAATAGCTAGAAAACTCCTTTTTATTAATTTATGAATATGTATGTGTTTTGGTGTTTTTTTTCTATTGGTTGTACAACATAATTTCATACCCGACGACAGAAAAATCCATCAAAAAGTTTTTGGGTAGATTTGGGATTGATAGATACTATTAAATATTTGTTTGGAATAAAAAATTGTTTACGTCTGTAATATTTTAAAATATAAAGTCTACGGGTAAAAAGTGTAAGGGTTAGTTGTTTATTTTTTAAACAGTGTATAAAAACCATGTAAATTTATAAATTTACACATAACTCCTTAAAATTTATCTAAAATTAAAAATCACTAAATTTTTATAATATACGGGGTGGTGTTGTTGCTACTGGGTGATGGTGATGATGACGTCATTTGAAATTGGGATCGGAAGTTGGTAAGAGTGATGGAATTCGGGGGTTTTTTGTTTTGTTTTTCTACTGAGAAGACAACCATGCCATTTTTCTTTTCTTTTCTTCTTAAGCCAATTTCATATCTCTTCTATTTTTAATTAGAAATTTCATAAATACTTAAATATCCATTAAAAACATTATACATTATACATTTAATATTTGCACTTTTCATATATATAAAATTAGAATGATATATGAAATTAATCACATTTCTTAAAATGTAATAAAAATAAAGCTTTGTAAAAAAAGTTGTTATCAAAAAAAAATGTTAGACTAAAGCATTAAAGTCACCAAACTCACCACTTTTTAAGTGCTACAATTACTAAATAAAAAATATTTCATTTTATACAAACATATCACATAATATATGAACTACTCTAACAACTAACAAACTAGTATACGTAAAACCCTAATTATAAATACCATCACAGCCGATCAAAAACGACGGCGTTTTACGTATATGGGCTCCTACGGGTTTTTTTTCCCCACGCTTTCTATGAGGCCTAATTTCCTTTCCAACTTCGTTTCGCTATTCTTTTTTTTACATTTTTTCTACCGTACGCCCTCCATACGTCTCTAGAACCACCGACTCTAGAACCACCTACGGCGATCATTATCCTATCGGCAGTGTTCAATTGCTACGGCTTACTTGATCAGCTTACTATTTCCGTTAACCAGGTTCTTCTCTTTTGGTATTCCATTTCCTTTTTTCGTGTCGTGTTTTCGGCCGGCTATACTAATTTGCTAACCATGTTTGATGTAGTTACTCAGCTCCTTGACCACCATTCACGGTTGTGTTGCTCATTTATTCGCTATTCAGGTTTTCCTTTTACTTTGTACTATGCTATAGTTGACAGTTGTAGATTTACAACTTTCGAAAAATGCGATTGCGTAATGTTTTGTCAATGTCTTCTATTATTTGCTTAATTTACATGTGCCTACTGTGCTTTCCATGAATATTAACTACATTAGCGGTATGTTTATCGCTTATGTCATATACCCTTTTACTTTATACCCTTTTACTTTGTGCTATGTTAGGTTTACATTTGTAGATTAATAGCTCTCAATTCTTTTTCTTATTCGCTTAATTTGGATGTGCCTACTGTGGTTTCCAACTTTTCACATACAATACTAACTACATTTGCATTATGTGTATTCCTTATGCCCTATAATAAAGCTTGCAAATTCATATTGCTGAAATTACAACTGTCAATTACACTACGCATTAACTGTTGCTTAGCTTATAAACGACATACATTATATGCATACAATCCAATTACATATTGACTACATGAAGACAAAAAGTAAGTCGGTTAAAAGAAAAGCCACGTTTAAAGACCAGGTGGAACACCATTCGACAGTTGTTCACAAGAAAGCAAATCTCAGTACATCAGGTCACATGTGCGGAGACGAGGGTGCTTCGAGCGTAGACCCCTCAGCGACAGGGTCTTTGCATAACGCCACTGCACAATTATCATCAACATCTGTTGATCCACTAATTAATCACAATCATCAAGATCCTCATGTTTGGGTTAACAATAACGCATGCCTTCACTTAATACACTGCACAAGCATAAAAGGCATTAGCCCTGTTCCTGTTCGAGATACTCAACAATGTCATATATGTGCACCCAATCCCGAGCCTAACTACAACACGCCTTCTACTGTTACTGAAAGCATAACAACTTCTTCTGCTAATATGCATTCCGTACGAGCCGATTGTTGTAAGTGCTCACTAATGTCGTATATTATTTGTGTCAATCATGTATGCATGATTACTTCCAACGAGTGCTTCTTATAATCCAAAACACATACGATTCTGCAGGTACCACTCCACCGCCTATAAACAGGAGGCACTCACACGTGCCCCAGCCATGGCGACATCAACGCCAACTATCATTTGCAGCGCCCTCTGCCTCAACGCCTAACGATGACAATCTTAACACAGAAACCAATAACACAAACATCTTAAATCTTTCACCAACGACAGCTTTCTGAAATTGTAAGTATAAGGTTGTTGTATGTTGTTTATTTGTTTAAATACAGCAAGTGTTGACTTTAATATATTCTCTATTCTAGCTATCCGTCGACAACTACACTCCCGTATGGACACTAATCAACGCCACACTTCTATTAGACACAAACACAGACCATCCAGCAGTAAGGAATCCTCAAAACTTTCTTTACACTTACCAGCTCTACTGTTTTAGCAACAAACCTATACTCATTATCCAACTGCATTGCTTCTTGACTCAGGTATTCCATTTGAGTACATTCACATGGGACAGTGTACATGTGTTTGTAGGCATTATGGAGCAAAGTTTTAGGAAAGTGAAAAAAACTTACGCTTAGGATATGGAGGGTTGCTTGTGTATAACAGATGCTGCAATGGTGGTCGCGTCGCGTTACGAGCACCACCAGAATATTCGGAGTATATCAAAAGATTATACGCAGATGCACACTTCATGGAAAATATAAGAGCGTATAATCAAATGTTTAGTATGACATCCCTAGGAGCCAATGTTGACAGCTCAATTAACTTAAAGTTTTCGTCAAGCAAGCAATATATTATTTTTACGAAAGTAATAATCAACTTTTATATTTTATTTTTATTAGTTGCGGTAATAAACGATTACGTTTCGCAATGTAAATTTCTTTAGGCATAACCGGGTGGTAAAGCACCAAAACCTTTCCACGCTTTAACAAATACCTACATTTATACCCAATACCTAAAAATAACAAAATATTTTACATATATACATGCATAAACCGGATTTGGTGTTTACTCATCAAGAAATTCACAAAAAATCTCAAATTGGTCTTTTGTACATCACTCTGTCATTAGAACTAGCCATACCTCCCGTCCTTTTGGACAAAGAACTTATTGTTTACTTGTAAGGCTTCCATAACTTATGACATACGCTTTCCTTGGAAACCCTCTCATCTTGTCTTTGACTAGTCATTAGGGTATTTAAGGACTTTGCTAGTGAAATACACACACACTTCTTCATTTTAAAAGGTTGTAAACACAAAAACTCCTCTTCTTTCCCCTAGCTCACGGCAAACAAACAATACCCATCACCAATTCTTACAAAATTTTACTTATCACATTTACATACATTCCCTATACATATCTTTATGATGTTTCCTAAGAAGATTTGAAGGCTTTGGTTTAATTAAGTCTTTACATGTGTTAAGCAAGAAAATGGAAGATTTAGAGTTTAGGGTTTCAGATACTTGCTAGCTTGGGTTTATAATCTAATCAAGGGTATTAGATTGTTGTTTGGTTATCATATTACCTCACCATAAGGTTACAAAAACATTTATGTCTTTACAATTTATAATTTTTGATATTTGTGGTTCTATATGGCAACCCACCATCAACATTAGGATGTTTTTAAACAGTCTGTAAAACAATATTTTTAGCTTGTGATTATAATTTGTACACTTATTCATGTGTTTATGTGGTTGAATATCATCAATGGTATAATGTACAAATAATATGTATGACATATGTTAATAAGGGTTGTAATGGACTTGTAACAAAGTGGTTAAGCTAAAAAGTTATAAAAACGACTTTTAAACACATTTTGAGAAAAACCCATTTAGGGGCTGTTTGAATTCGAAAATTTACACCTCTATTTTATGATTTATAAGGATACTATCTGTCTAAAGCATCGTGGGCATGTAAAGAACTCGAAAAACCTAATTCTATAGAACGAAAAAGATACGGTCGATTTCTAGTTTTTACGTTAAATATATGCTTTTTTTTATAAAACTATTTTTGTATAACAGTTAACTATTAACCACAGAAAATTATACTTTTAAAACATCATAAAATCGATATTAAAGCTTTTTAAATACGAGGACGTGTCGAAAGAATCGCTAAAGAAAGGAGATTTAAAACGATACTAAGTTACCAGGAACATTTACGAGATTTACGAATAACAAAATCTATTAAAAAATAAATATTATAAACTGTTATTGACAAATTTAACAATCATATTCTCAGAAAAACTCAATTTTGAATATGTTTATATTTTGGATACTCGTCTTATACACAGAAGGCTTGGTGGACGTAAGAAACGAATTGAATACGGATTAAAAACGAGAAAATTACGCAGTTTTACTAAGTATACTTATAAAGTTTTACTTTACTAAATATGTATTTCCACTAAAACGATTAGATGGTGATGTAGCTATATAGAATTATATGTGGTTTTAGTTAATCAAAGTACTATATTACTAGGGAGTTTCATCTAATGTGGATCTTAGGGATGGTGCGTATCGACGAGTTGTTGGCTTGTAGATTTAAAGTGTCCTAGCTCCCAATACGTCCACTACATGCCTCTTAAATTATGATAGCGCCGAAACGATAGTATGATGAGATATACGTCATATAAATAATCAAGTGTTTAGTACTTATACGAGCCTATATTTGGATTAGGTTTCCTTCGGATTTCTTCCGTTGATACGCTTTTTTCTATGTGAAATACTTGTTGATTACCATTCACTCGAGGTGAGTTCATAGCCCCCTTTTTACTACGTTATTGTTTTACAAAATCTACGGGGTGAATTACATTGCTTGTTTTACTATTGGACACAAGTGTTTTTCTAAGTGTTTTCAAAGTGTTTACAAAGTGTATGCTATCCAGATTACTGCCTGAATATTATTGCTAAGTTACCTTATTGTCGTGAAGTCCCTATTTATCATGAACCGTTAATTGCTATTGTAGTAAGCGCCGAAATGTTGTGGATTATATCTATCGGGACTGACATTTCCTCACCTTTCCTTGGGTCACTAGTTTGATCAAGGTGCATTTAACATTTGAGAGGTGTTAAGGTTGTGGCAAGCATTCCCTATATTCTGATTGGGTCACAAATCTAGGTTTAATGGCTTCGGGGTCTTGAGCTTAGTGTAATATTAAACGTTTTGGACTAGTGAATGTGTTTCGAGATCTATCTTTACTTCGTTCTTGTGGTTCCACCTTTTTACGATTGAACTATGATTTCACTCAACCTTTGTGTTGACTTTTAGCATGTAATTTCAGGTCTTAGGGTATGAAGACTGGAGGGGAGCCGTGGCCCGGTTTATCTATGAAGATGGATTCTGTATTTTATCTAAAGTTATTGCAACTTTTATTATCTTTAAAACTTAAGTCATATTTTGGTAATATGAAGCTCTTTTGTTTAATTAAATTATGTACTTGAATGCTTTATGACTTTAAAACATATGAGACCTATATGTATTAAAATCTGATTATTTTGCTATGGCATCGAATGAAATATGTCTTAACGTCCATTTTTGGTCGTTTCCGATATCTTTGATTGTCTTGATACTTTGACGTAAACACCACATTGTCTACACATTCCGCTTGCTACTCTGATTTGTAAGGGTGTTACATTCAGACACTTAGCTGCTGCAATGGTGGTCGCGTTGTGTTACGAGCACCACCGAAATATTCAGAGTATATCAAAATATTATACGTAGATGCACACTTCATGGAAAATATAAGAGTGTATAATCAAATGTTTAGTATGACATCCCTCGGAGCCAATGTTGACAGCTCAATTAACAATAGCAAAGGACCGTACATGTTTAGAATATCAAGCCAGATTTACCATTGGATAGGATCAATGTGTCTTGAATAAGGAAACACCTCTCGATTTTTGCAGCTATACATATACGATACTACTAACGAAGCCATCGAATGGCCCATTTCGGGGGTGAAAACCAAAGTGGTCTGAAAAGAGAGATCGTGGAACGTCTTATAGAGTTTTTGGACAATCACAACACATTAGTCCAATTATTTCGCCCCCCCCCCCCCCCCCCCCCCCCCCCCCCCCCCCCCCCCCCCCCCCCCACTTACGCGCGAAATAAACAAATGGAAGCCGATGTACCATAATTTAAAGTCAAATTGTACAACGTCATAGGCACTCGCCATTATGACCTGCCGATGTACCAGAATTTAAAGTCAAATTGTACAATTGTCTTTGGCGGAACATCAATTACAGAAACTGATTTTGACTTAATTATAAAGGAACATCACGGATCCCTTAACGGGTTAGCAAATCACATCTGTGTTATATGTCTCTACAATTTCCATTACTATTTGTCTATGGCGAAGAAGGCTACAAAAAAGATATGAAATTGGGTAAGATTCCAAGCCATTCTAACAACGAAAAACGAATGCCAATGAACATGTATTATGCTTACCAAATACATGATCGACTGAATCACTACAATCTGTTGCCTCAGGGAGGGTGATTGTTTCAGCAGTATGTAGTAACTGCTTATGGCATTTCCACTTATATAATGCCTAATAAAAACATTTACATACATGTGTTTTTATCATATGTAGTGTTATACACGATCGAATTTCAAAAGCGTGGTCTCCCTCACTGTCACTCACTACTATGGATCAGTGTATCTTCCAAAGTGAAAGAGGATGCGGATGTTGACAAATATATTTCCGCTGAGCTGCCAGATCTGGTTGAAGACCCCGATGGTTACAGAATTATTTTTTAACTGATGATGCATGGCCTATGTGATTTGGTAAATAAAAACGCTCTGTGTATGAAGGATGGAAACAAGTGCAATCAGAATTTTCCCAAACCATATTCTGATAAGACTTACATCGACAAAGATTGATTCATTCATTAATCGAAACAGAAAGGCAAAACGTTCGGCTTGATAACCGTTACATTGTTCCATACAACCGAACATTATACCTAAGATATTATGCCCATGTAAATGTCGAGTAT
Source organism: Tanacetum coccineum (assembly GCA_026074375.1). Classification (NCBI taxonomy): domain Eukaryota; kingdom Viridiplantae; phylum Streptophyta; class Magnoliopsida; order Asterales; family Asteraceae; genus Tanacetum; species Tanacetum coccineum. The sequence goes on along the minus strand of BQNB010066762.1, from coordinate 22 downwards.
TGCGGATGGATGATGCTTATAA
>BQNB010066761.1:3097-34441 GCA_026074375.1 Tanacetum coccineum | reverse complement strand
GTGTGGCTTGGTTCCCTATTCGGGTTTCGATTCTGATTCACCAGATGAGATGTCTTCACCAGAGCACATTTCCCCGCTACCAACTATTTCACCATTCTTATGCACCAATTCTTTTGAGGCTCCTGATTCTTCTGATGAACCACCATTGCAGGACCCTTATGTTGCTATTGTTGCTCGTTGGAGGAGCAGGGTAACAACACGTCCATCATCATCATCTGAGTTTCCTATTGCTCTTATTACTGCCCCTCTCGGGATTCGTCGACGGTCAACGATTCTTATCCGACCCGGGGAGGCTATTCCTTTTGGTCGACCTTACCGCATCCATCTTAATGGGCCGTGTAAGTTGTTGACTGTGAGGAAGAGAGTTGGACCTTTACCAACTCGCAGATTAACATGGAGGCATGCATCACCTCGTTCTTCAGACCATCACCCATCTTCTTCTAGTTTATCTTTGGATTCTTTGCCAGTTCATTCTTCGGGTTTGGATGCACCAGATCAGGCTCATTCTGGATCTTCGACTAGAGACGTACCACCTAGATCGTGTTACCCTCCGAGGAGAGCACCACGACGTAGTGAGGCATTTCATCGTTGGTGTGCTGCTCCATTATCTACTTTGTATCCACTGACTACATCAGAGTCATCATCAGGAGATTCATCAGAGAGACCCCTGCATTCATCTTCACATTCTGTTGGACCATCTCGCAAGAGATGTAGATCCCCGGTTGATTTTGTACCATCATCTACACCAGTTATGGGATCATTAGCTCCTACCCGTGCTGATCTCTTACCACCTCGTAAGAGGTTCAAAGATTCATATTCGTATAAGGCTAGCATAGAGGAGGATACCGAGATTGATCCTATAGAGGCTGAGGTTGATATGGAGTTGGGTATTAGTGATGGGGATGATGTTAGAGATCATGTTGAGATTGTCTCTAGGGATGTCAGGGATGACACCAAGGAGTATGAGGCTAACACCAGTGCTGGAGACACGGTTGAGGTAGGTATCGACTTGGTGTCAGCACCAATAGTTGAGGAGGAGATTGTAGAGCCAAATGGAGAGGATTCTTTTGATTCGTCTGGCACTAGGGATGGCATTGTTAGGTCATTCGATGATATGCCGATTGACTTGGATGATGTTGTGTGTGACTTTTACCATTACATGTCTGAGGTTCGTATTGATAGGATTTTCGGGATTGAGACTGTTCAGAGACGGTTGGAGGCTAATCAGTTGATAGCTAGGGGACAGAAAGTTAGTATGATCGAGAGGATTGATAGCTTGAGGTTGGAGAACCTCAAGGTTCGTGCTATGTTGGATATCAAGAAGGATCGTGTGAACAGTCTTCGTCTTCACATGTCTCTTTTACAGGAGGAGTTTCGTCAGGTTCGTAGGGATCGCAATGATACTTGGGGAAGACTTAAGAGGTTGGAGTCGTATTTTGAGAGACATTTGGGTTTTCTCCCTTAGACTAGTTGTACCATGATCATACATGACACTAGACTGATGGTTAGGTCTAGATGTTAGCAGTAGAAATAATTATGAATCGTGTATATATTTTAGATTTTGGTTGTAACCGAATTATGCTTTTATTCTTGAAATGAAAAGCTTGTTTTGATTCTCTCGCCTATTTACCTATATTGTTATTTATTCGTTCTGGCAATCGTGTTGTAATTATATTTTATTTCATAGCATGTATTAAATTATCGTTATCTAATAATCGTGTATTCGTTTCAAAATCTCACCATGGGTTGTGTCTTGTGATGTAGAACAATGACTAACACTCGTTCTGGTATGACCCCTGCCGCAATTGAAGAAATGATCAACCAACGTGTGGACGCAGCTCTAGAGGCTCGTCGGGTTAACCGAGATCTTGAACTCGGGAATGGGAATGACAATGGAGGAGGAGATGGTAATGGAAATGGTAATGGAAATGGTACTAGAAATGGAAACAATGGAGGCGACAACGGTGACGGTAATGAGAACCGTAATGTGAATAGAAGAGGCGATAGGCCTGTTGCTCGTGAATGTACTTACCAAGATTTCATGAAATGTCAACCACTGAGTTTTAAAGGAACAGAAGGTGTGGTTGGTTTGATAAGATGGAGTGAAAAGATGGAAACTATGTTTCACATCAGCAACTGTCCGGAGAGATATCAAGTGAAGTATGCTACTTGTACTTTACTCGACAGTGCATTAACCTGGTGGAATTCTCACAAGAGAACCATCGGAACTGATGCTGCATACGCTTTATCATGGAGAGAGCTGTTGAAGCTGATGACTGAAGTGTACTGCCCGAGAAATGAGATCCAAAAGATGGAAACCGAGTTGTGGAATTTGTCGGTGAAGAACAATGACATGGCTACTTACACTCAAAGGTTCCAAGAACTTACCATGATGTGTACCAAAATGGTCCCCGAGGAGGAAGATCGGGTGGAGAAATTCATTGGAGGTCTTCCTGATAATATCCAAGGGAATGTAATTGCTGCAGAACCCACAAGACTACAAGATGCTGTTCGAATTGCCAACAACTTGATGGATCAAAAGTTGAAGGGCTATGCTGTAAGAAACGCAGAGAACAAGAGGAGATTGAACAACAACTATAGAAACAACCGTGGGCAACAACCACCCCACAAACGACAGAATACTGGAGGTCCGAATGTTGCTAGAGCCTATGTGGCTGGTAACAATGAAAAGAAAGAGTATGAAGGTAGTTTGCCCTTCTGCAACAAGTGTAAGCTTCATCATGTAGGCCCTTGCACTATAAGATGTGGGAAGTGTAACAAGATTGGACATTTGACTCGAGATTGTAAGGTTACCAATTCTACTACTTCTACCCAGAGAGGTCAAATGGTAAATTAGAGGGATGTGACTTGTTTCGAGTGTGGAGCACCAGAACATTTCCAGAAGGATTGTCCCAAAGTCAAGAACCAAAATCGTGGGAACAAAACAAGAGTTCCTGATGCAAGAGGCAATGCATATGTCCTAGGAGGAGGAGATGCAAACCCAGGTTCCAACACTGTCACGGGTACGTTCCTTCTCAACGATCATCATGCTTACATGTTATTTGATTTGGGTGCCGATAGAAGTTTCGTATCAAATACTTTTAGTGCATTGTTAGATATTACTCCCTCTGCCTTAGACGTTAGCTATGCTGTCGAACTAGCTGACGGAAGAACTTCAGAAACAAATACTGTACCTAGAGGTTGTACATTGGGATTGTTAGGACACCTATTTAACATTAATCTGATGCCCATAGAATTGGGTAGTTTCGACGTCATCATCGGCATGGATTGTAAGATGGCTTCACCCACTGGATTGTGTGGCTTGGTTCCCTATTCGGGTTTTGATTCTGATTTACCAGATGAGATGTCTTCACCAGAGCACATTTCCCCGCTACCAGCTATTTCACCATTCTTATGCACCGATTCTTCTGAGGCTCCTGATTCTTCTGATGGACCACCATCGCAGGACCCTTATGTTGCTACCGTTGCTCGTTAGAGGAGCAGGGTAACAGCACGTCCATCATCATCATCTGAGTTTCCTATTGCTCCTGTTACTGCCCCCACTCGGGATTCGTCGACGGTCAGCGATTCTTATCCGACTCGGAGAGGCTATTCCTTTTGGTCGAACTTACCGCACCTATTTTAATGGGCCGCACAAGTTGTTGACTGCGAGGAAGAGAGTTGGACCTTTACCAGCTCGCAGATTAACATGGAGGCATGCGTCACCTCATTCTTCAGACCATCACCCATCTTCTTCTAGTTTATCTTCGGATTCTTCGCCAGTTCATTCTTCGGATTTTGATGCACCAGATCAGGCTCATTCTGGATCTTTGACTAGAGATGTACCACCTAGATTGTGTTACCATCCGAGGAGAGCACCACGACGTAGTGAGGCATTTCGTCGTTGGTGTGCTGCTCCATTATCTACTTTGTATCCACCGACTACATCAGAGTAATCATCAGGAGATTCATCAGAGAGACCCCTGCATTCATCTTCACATTCTGCTGGACCATCTGGCAAGAGATGTAGATCCCCGGTTGATTCTGTACCTTCATCTATGCTAGTTATGGGATCATTAGCTCCTACCCATGCTGATCTCTTACCACCTCATAAGAGGTTCAGAGATTCATATTCGTCTGAGGCTAGCATAGAGGAGGATACCGAGATTGATCCTATAGAGACTGAGCTTGATATAGAGTTAGGTATTGGTGATGGGGATGATGTTAGAGATCATGTTGAGATTAACCCTAGGGATGTCAGGGATGACACAGAGGAGTATGAGGCTGACACCAGTGCTGGAGACACGGTTGAGATAGGTATCGACCCGATGTCGGCACCGATAGTTGAGGAGGATATTGTAGAGCCAGTTGGAGAGGATTCTTCTGATTCGTCTGGAACTAGGGATTGCATTGTTAGGTCATTCGAGGATATACCGATTGACTTGAATAATGTTATGCGTTACTTTTACCATCACATGTCTGAGGTTAGTATTTATAGGATTGTCGGGATTGAGACTGTTTAGAGATGGTTGGAGGATGATCAGTTGATAGCTAGGGGACAGAGAGTTAGTATAATCGAGAGGATTGATAGCTTGAGGTTGGAGAACCTCAAGGTTCGTGTTATGTTGGATATCGAGAGGGATCGTGTGAACAGACTTCATCTTCACATGTCTCTTTCACAGGAGGAGTTTTGTCAGGTTCGTAGGGATCGCGATGATACTCAGGGGAGACTTAGGAGGTTGGATTCATATGTTGAGAGACGTTTCGGTTTTCGCCCTTAGACTAGTTGTACTGGTATGTAGTAAAGCAAACAAATTTATATACTTATAGTATTAATCCCGTAAGAATTCTTTCCAAAATACTTCTCAAACAAGAGAAATATAAGGTAAAAATCTCACTAAAGAAAACACAATTTGTATATTTTTATCCGGGAAGTATGGTACTACTCGGGTCGTGTCCCAACCAAATCGTGAATTGAGAATTGGGAAAATTCGGATTCGAGTTAAGAATGATAACGGATTTTTGAATTATTGATTACACTACAAATTATAATATCACGAATTAAAAATAATTAACTAGCGCGAAATTTAAATGCACAAAACGTAAAAACGCGAGCTAAAACTGAAATTTAAAATCTAATGCATGACTTTTAACAAATTTTATACCCAAAAATCACAAATTTAAAAAGAAAATTTTAGGAAAAAGAATTAGAATTTTTTATCTATTTTTGAATTTTTTATGAATTTCTAAAGTTTAATGAATTAATCAAAAATAAACTTTTTCTAAAAATTATCACTAAAATTTTGTTTTTATTTTTCAAAAATACTAGATTTAAAAAGAAAATTATTGCAAAAAGAATCAAAATTTTCCAACTATTTTTCTATTTTTTATGATTTTTCTAAGACAAAGTAAATCATTTAAATCTATTTTAATTCCTAGAAAATACAAATCAAATGAGAAAAATAAAGAAAAATGGTTTTTAAACACTAAAAAGGTGCAGAAATTAAATGGAACAAAAAGCCCCAAATTTTATCAACTAATTGTACCTTAATTTTTGCAATTAAAACACAAACCCTAATTTCTTATAACTAATTATTAAAAATTTAAAAACTATTTATTATCCTAGAAAGAACAGGGTAGAAAGTGTAAGAAAGGAAAGAGAAAGGTAGGCGGGCTAACTTTTGTAAATTTACACTTATGTATAAACGTGTAACCCTAAACTATAAGAAAAGTACGAAATAGACCTCGCGACTTGGCTTATTTTTAGCTTATTGAAAAAGTGATTTTCAGCCAAAACTCAAAACTACAAACTTATAGACTAGCTTATTATCTACAACTTTAATGAAGACAACTTGAACTTTTGTCCACAGAATAAGCTACAAAATAAGCTAATTGATAACTGTCACAGAAACTAAAGGTTTAGTAAGCTTTTTAGATTTTGGCTTATTTCTAGCTTATTACTAGATGAATTTAAGAAATAAAAGAAACTACTTGTAGACTAAGATGTATACTAGAGAATTCTATAGAAAAATAAGCTAAATTTTCACAAAGATTACAAGAAAAATGAACTGAAAGAGTGCTAGTTTAGCTTAAACTGTTTTTTAAATCTTTTTCAAATAAGCTTCACAGCTTATTTCTAAACCTTACAAGCTGAAATTTTGACAATAAGCTACCCTAACTACCTTGAATCAACCTAGGTAAAAGGATTTCCAAAATTTCACATGGAAATGAAAAATTCAAAAAGTGAATAAGCAAAAACTCATTTTTGCTGCTATGTATTTTTCTTTGCTGATGTACTTGGCTTAGATGTTCAAATGCAAGCTAATCTTTTAAGAGCTAGAGTTCCTAAATCAGTTTACTAAATGTACCTAAGTTTATACTAACAAAGTTTGAACAATAGAAAGCTATAAAACACAAATTTCTAAAATCTCTTTCTCACTTAATCTGCCCTGGTGCAATTAAGAAATTTTAACACTCTAACCTTTGCAATTCTAAACTCTAAACTCTAAAAACTATTTTAAACCTTTTAATATTACCTAACTCAGCTAAAGGTAAGAATTGATAAACTAGTGTTGACTTATTGAGTCAAACAAGGCATAAACCAAACAACACTCCTTAATAAAAAGCTGTCAAATCTAAAATCACTTTAAACCTTTTTAAAAACTGAATCAGCTTAAGCTTCTTATCTACACATTCTAATTTGAATCTACTTGAGCTGTTTAAGCTATAAAACCTCTAGCTTATGTTTGAATTTAAGCTAGTTACTCTCTAAGGCTTAAACTACTAATTGTGACAGAAATGTAAATGTGAAATCTAAATGAATTTTAAGATTTAGAAAACTTAGAACAATGACAACTAAAAGCTATTTAAAACTAAATGCAACAGGAATAAGCACAAGTATAAGCAAATGTAACTGAAATAAGCTAAATGTAATACTAGGTAAATGATAACTTGGAATTAAGAGAATTAAACCTTGTTTTTGAAGAATCTTCACACTAGAGCTATCCAAGAGTAGCAGCTCAGTGTTCCTAGATGGCACCCTGCCTCTAAACCAAAATAAGCTAGATTTTAGCTTATTTCTCCTTTAAGCCTCAACAATGAACTCAAGTAACTCAAATGATCATGATTAGATGTAAATAGGTAAAAATGAGTACAGGAAAGCTTAAACAACAAATTTTGATTAAAATTGAGCTTATGAGAATCAATAAGCTCACACTAGCTTATTTAGAGCTTATTGATCAAAAACGATTTGAAATTAAAAACTAGAAACACATTAGGCTGGTAAACTGAATATATTTCACAAATGAAAGAGTACAAGATGTAAGGAAAGATTACAAGAGCTTAAGAGCTTATTAACTAAAGTTCTTAAAAGAAATTGCTTAATTTTGAAAGAAATACAAACTAGAAATTTTAAAACAAAAACAACAACATGAAAAATGATGTCCTAAGCTGCTATTTATAGAGGAGTAGTGAAGAGAGGGAAGAATTTCTAGAATGCCCCATTCAATCTCAGCCGTTTGATCATTTGAAGTCAATTTGTAGCCGTTTGATGGGGTGATGAGGTGTCATGGCCAATAGGGGCTTGCCACGTGTTGGATTGTGAGTGGGGAGAGTGTATGAACCGGTTTTATAAGGGAAAAGGGAGCGGGGTGTGGGAAATTTCGGGATTGGGTTGTATTGATTTTTGGCGGGAAAAGCTGTTGAGGGTGGTTGGGTAGTTGCGAATAAGCCGGGTTATTGTTTGAATGTTTGGGATATTGACACAATAGGTCCTTGTGAATTACACCGCCCTTTTTGTAGTTTAAAACGAGTTTGGAGATATGCAGGAATAGCCCTTGTCTTTTTGTCCCGCCTATTTTAGTTATAAAGAAGTTTGTGAAATTGCAATTTCACCCCTTGTGCTTGTTTTCTTCTATTTCTTCTTTACAAAACATCTTTCAACACTTGGCAAACTTGGTCCTTGATCTTTAAATCTTCACATAAGCTCTTTAAACTTTGGAGACTTGACAATAATGGCCCTTTGACTTTATCTTAGGCTTTTGACTTCCTTTATTCCTTTCTTTGACTGAGTTTGACTGTGTCGGGCTGATCCGGCTGTGATTTCTGGCTGATTTCTTTGTCTTGCTCTTGACTCTTTGTCTTTTTCCCGTTTCTTGTCGGTTTTTGATCGTTTTTGCTTCTTTTTGTCTTTTCAATCCTTTCCTGCACAATTGGACACAAAAGCACACATTTTCTATTCTTTTGGCATTTAATTGGCTTTTATTTGGCAAAAATCCCGGGTAAATTAGTATACAATTAAGCAAATATCATACGTGCTTGATAACGAGCACATACAAAAGTAGCAAAAGCAATGTCTAGACGACTGGCTGTTAGATACATAAGCCCTCCTATCATGCGACGATAAGTCGTTTGATTATTAGGAGTGCCTTGTAAATCAGCATCCAGCCTCTTAGTTGCCATAGGTGTGCTCATGGAGACACACTCATCCAGACCATGTTTCTTTAATAATTCAATCGTGTATTATGACTGACTTATGAATATGCCATGGGGATATTGATGAACTTAAAGTCCAAGAAAGAACTTTAGTTCACCTATCATTGACATTTCAAAATTATTTTTCATTACGTTTGCAAAACATTTTGAAAAATCTGGATTGATGATCCAAAATAATGTCGACATACATAAACTTGAACTAGTAATATGTCTCCCCCGTGGCGTCGTTGTGAATAAAGTCGGGTCAATAATACCTTTAGTGAAACCATGTTCAATTAGAAAAGAATACAATTTGTCATACCATGCACGAGGTTCTTGCTTAAGACCGTATAGAGCTTTTTTCAACTTGTAGATGTGATCTAGGAATTCTAGATCAATAAACCCTTCAGATTGGCTAACATAAACTTCTTCTTTCAAAGGACCATTAAGAAAAGCCATTTTAACATCCATTTGAAAGATAGTGATATTCTTATGAGCAACATAAGCAATAAACATCCGAACGGCCTCAAGACGAGCAACAGGAGCAAATGACTCTTCAAAATCAATGCCTTCTTCCTGCCTGTATCCTTTTGCCACAAGACGAGTTTTGTTTCGAACCACAATATTTTCAGCATCACACTTATTCTTCCAGAGCCATTTAAGAGCAATAATATTCTTTCCTTCTGGTCTTGGAACGAGTTCTCAAACTTGAAGTCTCTCAAATTGATTCAACTCATCTTGCATGGACTCAATCCAACTATGATCTGCCATAGCTTCTTTGATATTCTTTGGTTCAATAGTGCTAACGGTTAATGCATACATGCCATTACCTCAGAATCTTGTGTGTATGCCATTGGCGAGTCAAGAACATCGGTTTAGATGGGTCACCAATAACTTGGTCTAGAGGATGATCTTTTGTCCAAATGTGAGTTGAGGTTTGTACTTGGTGGAAATTCTACACATTTGATTGTTCTAGAGCCGTTGTTGATGACTTAATTTCCTCATGACTTAGAGGATTATATGGAACAAATAATGAATTGCCATCAAAATCAGTAGAATCTTCTTGATTGAATTCATCAGCCTCAGTTAAAGAGATTGGAGAGGTTTGTTCATCAGATGTAGTTACAATGGGAGGAGCCTCATGTTCGTCAATAATAATTGAAGATGTAGAAGGTGAGTCTTCATGAATTTGAGTCAGTGTACAAACGTAATTTGGAATGGGAGTAATCAGAAAACTTCTTCTCAAAATATTCTTCATACATTGGACTGAACAAATTATCCAAATCTTCTTTAGATGGAGTATTCATTGTTCCTGCTGATGAATTATGATTTATTAATCATTAAAGCTCAGGCTCTAAACAATCGTGTTCAGAAGCCATAGCTGTGAGCTCGTCAAACTTGACATGTATGGTTTCCATAATCTTTTTAGTGCATCGGTTATAGATTTGAAACCCTCTTGATGTTTTTGAATAACCAATAAAGACCCCAATGTCTGCTTTTGGTTTCATTTTTCCAAAATCATCTCGGTCATTTGTTGGATAACACAATGAACCAAACACATAAAAATATTCAACATTCAGCTTTCTGCCAAGTAATAGCTCATAAGGTGTTTTGTTATGTCGTGTATGAATGATTGACCACTTTTGAGTAAAACAAGCGGTAGCTACTGCTTCATCCCAAAGAAATTCAGGTAATCGAGAAAAGATAAGCATCGTACGCGAGCTTCACACGAGTTCTAATACGTCTTTCAACTACTTCATTTTACTGATGCGTTCGAGCAGTTGAAAATTGTTGCATGATTCCTAACTTTTCATAATGGGCTTTAAGAGTTGCATTTTTAAATTCAGTACCATTGTCTGTATGAATCTTGCAAACTTAAAGTCTGGCTATATAATTTAGTTGAGCTGAGCAACTGAATTTCTTTTATAATCTCTTAGAGTTTCATCATTCAAAACGAAGAAAGTAAAACCCATGTCTATCAAAGAATAATCAACCATGATCGCAAGAATATACTTCTTTCATTGATCATGCTACCCTCAATGACCAATAAATCCATTATGAAGTCATTCCAATTATGGAGTGATCACTTGGAACTAATTTGAGTGGATGAGAACTTTCTCTTTTCCTTTTCACAAGCAGTCAAAGAGTGATAATTTTCATATTTAAACTTAGGAAGACTTCAATCCAAGACAAGCTAGTAAATTGTTTACTGATGCCAAAATTAAGATGTGAGAGTCTGCGGTGCCATAACCATGACTTTGTCAAAGTTGCCTTAGACATTAGACAAATGGGTGAAGAAGCAGCCATGTCAAAAATGGAGATAGTATATAAAATTGATTCACGACTGCCTGGAAGCAATCCATCCTTCCTTCAGATTACACACAAAACATGTACTATAGAACGAAACGCCAATTCTAAATCACCATCATAAAATTGTCCAAAGCTAAGAGATTATTCCAAGACTTTCAACATACATATACATGACAAATAGTGATATAGCGCCTGTATTAATCACCATAGCCTGTGAAAGCTGCAAAAATATCATTTCCAAAGTGAACGTGCCCATGGAATTTTAATGAAATTTTTCAAGCAATGATCGTCACACCGCCCATATGCTTTGAACAACCACTATTAACAATTTATAGAACAATCTGTACTACCTGTAACACAAAAAGAAACACCACATGGATAAGTGGGCAATTTGACTACCCATTTCTTAACAGATACCAATTGTTTTTCAGATGAACGACTATTCTGACCATTCGGTTTTGTGTTAACAAGAGACCAAACAACATTTGATTTTGATTCAAACCATTTTTGTCAAATTCAACTAGTTCAAATCTTGTTATTCATGTATGTGCTTAAAGATTTATCTCGTAAATTTCTTTTCTTTGTACTAGAAACCTTATCGTTAGCTTTTGAGGTACTTTCGCCATCAATCTTAGGTTTGGAGACTACATAAGTAGTATCTAAAGACTTAGATAGTGTCGACTCCTTAGAAAACCTAGTCTTATGAACTACATAAGTAGTATCAATAAGATTTTTTGGTTGTTTCTAGATTTAAGTGATAAGGTTCTACACGAACATTCGAATGGCACATCAATTTATAATTTGCAAAACAGTTGGCATGGCTGGAATAATCACAATTTGCATACAATAAACACATAACAAAGTTTTTGCTATTTAAAGCGTTTGCAACATCATCCTCAATTACATTCTCTTTTGGTGAGATAACATTTTTAGATGTATTATCTGTTTTGATTAATTTTCCCTAACGTAAACAGCCACTTTTTCTTTGCTGGCTTCTTAGAGTTTATCTAAGACACTATTCTTGACATGTGAATCTCTATTCATTTAGTCTTCTAACACCTATATGCAGCTTCATTCTCTGTAGAAGATAAATCAGCTTTAGCCTCGTTTTGGTTATGATTCATGTGTTTGTGACAACTTTGTACATTCCTGATGCTATGACATTTTTGTTTGAATTTACCCCTCAATTGTTTTTGCGTAGGTGAAGGTCTGTAAAGTGACTATTTTTGTGACACGACATGTTTCTTCTAAATTTTTTAACATCCATTTCTATTGAATACCGTGTATGGTGTAATGTTGGTGACACAAAGTGAATAGGTTGTGAACCATTTGTTCTTTGGTCAAACCTAAGATATAACAACTTACCTTTTTCAAACATTTAGCTAGTCAATTTTTACTCATCTATGGTATAAACAAAAGATCTCTGATTCTCTTCACTAATAGCACCATATCAGATGTTTTCTCAGAGACAAGAGCAATTAATTTGTCCATTTTTCGTTTGAAGTTTGAGACCATGTATTTTTTTTATTGAATTGAAAAGCTTATGATATCTATTACATTGCCCAAACGTTCCATTTTTATCAAAAGATTTGCAGCCGTAAAATACAAAGACACGTTCTCATCTTCAAGTTTTTTGTTCTATTTATTTGAAATCCAAGAATAATCAAAAGGATTGTGGTTTTTTATTCTTCAAAATAGGAAATCCCCATTTATGATTTCTTTATTCATGTTTAACTTTAATTCAAATCAACACTTTTACTTTTTCACACATTTGAACATCTTTTTTAAGAATTTATATTCTTTGCTTGCAAACCCTCTTGAATCTCGATGGATTTCTTTTTAAGTTGTTTGATTTCAGCATGGAGTGAATTATCTACACATTCATGATTTAACAACATACTTAATTCAACTTCATGCTTGAGAGATACTTCCAAAAATTGATCTTTCAAAAAATCATTTTGCTTCTCTAGTTCATAAAGTTCACTTTCTGTAGACTCAAAAACATCTTTCACCTCTTTTATATCCCTCTGAAATTGTTTCTTAAGGAATTCAAAATAGAACTGCAACTCGTTTACAATTGGTTTGAGTTGATCTTGACAAAAATCATTAAGTTGTATTTCTTTAGGTGATGTATAAAAAATGCTTGCTCATTATAGTTCTTCTTCTGGAATTAAATTCAGACAGCTTTTGAAAACAATTTTTTATTTTATCTAATTCAATGATCAAAGGTGTCTCACTCGGCATTGATGCCGAGATGGAAGGAGTTGCATTTGAATTCTTGTCAGAAGGAATAAAAGAAAGAGGAAAATATTTTTGCTCAGCAGAAAGCTCTTTTTGAGAAACAAAGTCTTTATAGAGAGCATTTATTTATGCATAATCAATCGTCCAACAATTCTATTTATTTGCAACAGCAATTAGATCATTCATTTTTTCGTACACTTTTTGTTGACTTTTGGAAGCATCATTAAGAGTGTCCTCATATCTCTAATATTCAAGAAATCTCTGATTACCAAAACTAAGAGGCAGAGATATAACATTGGACATTGAGACAATTTCTTGCTTGAGTGAATAAGATTTGTATACCCCAAACCATGTTTTAATTGTTGATCATACACAGACAATGGCTTTGGTCCAGGCATAAACATTCCTTGTAAGGAATTGCCAAGTTTCAAAATTCGGTCAACATTCTTTTTCAGTTTGGCCTCAAGATCTAGAACAGTGTCAAGATATCTATCCTCATTTTCACTCATTTGCCTTTTTAAAATTGAATGAGTCTTTTGAAGTTCCTCATTTTGCCGTTTGTAATCTTTGACATCTAAATCTAATATAACTCGTTTGTTTTTTTATAGATCCGAATGATAATCTCGATCATGAGAACAAATTGATACTAAGGGCTTTTGACTAAAATGTTTTGCTCTGTTATCGTCCTCAAGAAATTCCCGTTGAGATAAATTTTTATCCCCGTATTAATGTTTTTCCAAACCCGAACCCTTCCTTATACAACTCAAGCTGACGTAGTCAAAGTCGGTTTTTATTTTTGAAACTTTTGAGGCAAATATTTGTTGTTTATTCAGCTTCCGGATATGCCTATGCATTTCTAGCTAGTTGCTCTAACGCATATAGGTCAGGAACATGTGTATCTTTTTCAACACTGCCACTATTAACATTTCCATTGGGTTCGTCAAATATAATATTGCTATCAATTTGATCATCACCAATGGTACTGTTAATAATTTTAGTATGAGTTGGATACATTTGTTCTTTATTCTCATTGATGGATGAAGATTGTACCTCACTTATAAATGCAGAATCATAGCTTGGCCCAGCATCAGAAGTATTATTGGCTGGTTGAATTCTGGCCATTAAGCATATGTTTGCACTGAGTTCTTTAATTTCTTCCATCCTTGAAGCATCAGCAAAGAGAAAATCATTCTGTTCATCGGTAAGAAGTACTCCAGCTTCATCCTGTTTTGCCAGCAACATTTGTTCCATGAAGTATTTCGAATCCCGAACTCTTGGCTTTGGACAATTCCTAGCATAATGTCCTTTCCCACTACAGTTGTAGCATTGAACAGTTGAAGTATTTCCTGAAGACGAAGTTCGAAGAGTCCTTTGAACATTTCCGGTCTCATTTTGAGCATTAGATCCCTCAACAACTTCCTCTTGAACATAAGCTCGTCTAGTATTTCTTCCAGTATTACCAGAGTTCCTGCTTTGAATATTCACCCTATCTCCTTGAATGATTGCTTGGTTTCTGGTGTTGGATGAAGTACGAAGACGATTATTTGTTGGATTAGAGAAATTTTGAGTAATGGCTCGAGCAAGTAACAACATTGCAGAGGCTAGAGGATCTTCAGAATTGGTTTGAACATCATCCTGCTGGTACTCATCGTCATAATCAACCACAGACGTAGGATGCGTTACATAATAAGATGAGGTATTTCTGGAAGATGAACCCGTGTGTGCTACTAGAGCCAAAGGATCATGAGACTTTTCTAACTTCTTTGCCCGTGATGCATTAACCAGTTTCTCGAATTGCTGAAGGTAATCAAAGAGATCATCAAACGAATCCACTGTTAAACGTTTAGCAAGACGAACTTGGGTGACATATTTCAACCATTCCGGTTGCAAGCTATTCAGGAACTTTGTGTTAACTGTGACAATTGGAAAAATCATTTTATTTCTCTTCAAATTTGTTCTTTAACTGAGACAAAATGATTGTAAAAACCAAAACAAGTGCTTCCCCTTCAGTTCAGTAACAAACGGATCAAATTCTCGAGTTCTCTTAACACTTTGTTTTGATATAGTTCCCTCTCATAAGACATTCAACTCTTTTCCACATGTCCTTGGCCGAAGTGCAAGCATCCATCAGAATTATATATGTCATTTGGAATAGAAAGAAGTATCAGATTCATGAAGCTCCCATTCTAGCATCATAGTTCCAATAAGCATGTTCCTTTGTTAATCCTCAGCAGTTTGTAATTTCGGAACTGTCGAATTGTTAGGACTGTACATCCCTCAAAACTGTTTAAGGACCTTCAATCAAGCGCTTTGTTAAGTCACTTTCGGTTTTCCCTCTTTCGATTTATATATCATCTAAATCTACTTGCCCACGGTATATAACTACCCCTTTCAAGCATGGGAGGCCTAGTCTCAGAATCGGCATCAGCAAGGGATTGTTGATATGTTTTGGATGTTGACATTTTGTGTGATTCAAAGATTAGATCTTTGTAGACGAAAATGAGTGATATTCGTGAGAAGATTTCCAAACTCGGTAACAATTGTGAAACTTGGACAACACTGTTTTCGGATAAACTACGTAGTCTGAAACTCGGTTCACTTCTCGAACAGAACTAAATCAGAGAAAAATACTAACAAACTCGGAGGGTTATTTCCTAAAACGTATTAAACTCGGAAAAATACAATCCTTAATCCTAAAATCGATTTATTGAAATCTCGATGAACCAAGTTTTGAAAAAATTCATAGACTAAGAGATTGACACTTATCACAAACTCGAAAAACCGAGATTTATGATGACTGAATAATCGAAAACACATATAACGTCAAATTCGATAGAACCGAAATTTGACTTACGAGTTTTAGAAATTGAAGAATTTGTTTTCAAAAATCACCAATCATGTAAAACTGTGAAATAGTGGTTTTAACCACTTTGAAGCGTTATTCCTCGAGGTAATTCAGCTAAGTCATGTAATTTAAATTTTCGTTAAAACCAAAAATGTGTAAAAACTTATTATCTCGATGTCTTCAACGACGTTTATCAATAATCTCCTAAGATACGATTTCTCGATTAGCAGCAGAAAATGCGTATCTATATTATTACAATCACTTTTCTATCGAGAAAAACTTAGAGTAATAGCAAAAACTTATAAGAAAAAAAAACGATCCGAGAATACAAAAACCCCTACCGAGAATACTAAAACATTTCCGAGAATGATAGAATACTACTAAAAATGAAAACTCCACCAAAATTTGTAACGTCAAATCCAGTAGATCACTCAATCACGTTCAATTACTCGAAATAACTGCCAAAATACAACTAGAAATCTCAAGAAACTCAACCGAATCCACCGAATATCATCTTGAGGTTCTCGTACGTGTATAAACTCACAAATCGAATCACTCTAATCCTATAATGGCGTATGATACCACTTGTTAGGTCTTGTTTTATCTTGAATCATACATATTATTCATGAAAGCTTAGAGAGAATAATAAAGGAGGGCAAGTATTCAAAATTCAAATGTTATTAAAATGGAGGGAAAGGGAAAATGTTTATTACAAGGCATCACCCTTTAATGATGATTAGAGAGGGTATTTATAGGAGAAGGAAGGAGCCTTCCCTTCCTTTATTTTCATAATGTTTCACTTCTAGTCCATATTCTTTGGTAATTATGCTATTTCTTACTTTTAGCATAATAAACCTTATTACAAACTACTTTATTCTAAACAAAATAAAGACTATTAACTAAATATAACTAAACCACATAATTGACACTTTTTATGAACCTAACACCATTTGACTAGAAAAAAAGTGGTGTTTGGAATTGTTTTTATAACCGCCTATGTTTTTTAAAATAATCAGAATCACGTAATAAAATGAAATAATTAGATTAGTATCAGTTTACCTTGCCTAAAACTTTCAAACGAATTATCTTTTGCATCAAAGCTTATTTCTCTTTTTTCATAGTATAATGTATTCTAAATGGTGTTTTGTATGTAGGAGCGATGTAGTTGAAACTGAGACTTGGTGTCAAGGTGAAAGAAGGATTGGGACTAGATGGGATTGGATTATCAAAGACCATTCCAATGGCGAGGTCATCGAAAGAGCACGGTGTGTTTTAGTTTATATTCTTTTTCTCTTTTCTATGTGTTATCTCTGTAGCGACAAATATATGACAGAGTTCACTTTGCAGTCAAATATAAACAATTAGGGCCCTAATACTTTTAGTGAACTATGTCATATAAAACCACCCTCTATTTTAGAAGAACAACATTTGCATTTATACTTAGTAAGGCCTAAACTATAGAGAATGTACCCTGAGGGAAGAAGTATTGGTCGAGACCATCAGTGTTTCACCGTTTAGTTATGTGCATTAACAGTAAAATGAAATTAGATTTCACATTTGGATGAATAATGCGTTTACTATTGTGTGCTAATTCGATGTAAAAGTAATGCAAGATATCAGCTTTACTATAATGAGAATAGATCAGATGGGTTGCACAAGTTAAATATAAATAATATAGTTGATAAAACGTTATGTGGTTTAAGTATAGTTTGCTGGAAAAGTGGTGTTTGTTTCTGGTCTTTGTCTGCTAGATATGCGTTTGGGAGGTATGAGGATGTCAGTGCTCTTATTTGATTACGTAGGTACATAGAAGGTATATGCAGTATATGTACTATGTTAATTTAACTGTAGGATTTTATTTTTTTTCAAACCAAATCTTGCATTTTAAGAAGTTGCCACTAATAAGAAAAGATACCGTCTTAGAAGGGCGAACCTCTTAGATCCTTTTAGTGTGTGCAAACTCTTGGCGTATATATTATCATGGAGTTAAAAAAGTAGTTATCGCTTGGTCGAGTGGAATATATATTGTACACGAGCAAGAAAACGGTCATGTTCTAGCGTTCCTATAAGCAACCAAAAAAATAGGTGTGAACCAACTCAGCCAATTGACAAAGGTTAAAACAAGTACATGTTTTGAGCCGACACCTAATCTGCTTATGAACTAGCAAACAAAAAAGATACATAATTATACTACTGGAATGATGTCGCGTAGACATATTTAAAGACATCTACATAAAGCCATAACTAGCTGTGAAGGGGCCTAGGTGAACAAAACATAAGATTTGCCTGATTTTAATAAATCCATTCACAAATGAAGAACCCGCCCATCTACCACCATCATATAGTTTAGCAAATCCCTAAATGATATGAAGTCATACAACATAAAATTCTTTGTAGTATACAAGGTATCATAACACAAGCAATAGATGATGGGTTGGCTAATTACTCTTAGAGAGAGAAAGATGTTTTTCTAGAAAGATAAAGTGCAAGAGTTTTTGTTAGCATGTAAAGAACAACCAACCCCTTCCCATGGGTGGGAAGGGGTATATATACAAGTGATTCTTTCTAACTACGAGCTATGCTATACTAAACGATACACGGGGGTGACCGAGACTTTTTCATAATCCTAACAATCTCCCCCTAAGGGAGGTCACCCCAGAAAATACATTCTGAATTCTAGCATTCTACTGCATTGTCCTTCTGTTTGTAGCTCGTAGTGTTTGATTCATCAATCTTTGATGTCTTTGTACATTATGTAGTGAACTTTGCGACTTGTCTCTTAGGCTTGTGTGATCTTTGAGCTTTCTTTGAGATCATCTTTCATCTTTGATTTCTTGATCATCCTTGTTAAGTAGCATTGCCTTCATGTGAATTTGTTTTATTTTGGGGGGGACCTTCGGACCCGCATGCTCACACTTTTCTATCATGAACTACTTCTCAGAGTTGCGGAAGTTTTGTTGTAGGTCATTCAGTTGACTTGATGTCTTTCACTTGGGAGCATTAAGTGTGAGCATTGGGTGGTGAAGTGACTCCTCTGGAACGAGGTTGACTCATCTCAATTTTGCTTGATACATGTAATAAAAACAGTTAGCTTAAGCTTTGTGGGGGAAAATGGCTTTGTCATTCGCCCGAGTTGGTTGGAAAATAACATCATGTCCGTGAGATTTCACGACCTGTGTCAGGTATAATTCATCTTAAGAGGGAATTTCCTTTGACAGGATTTCCAGTATAAGTATCAGATTCATCTGTGAATAACATCAAACTCTCCATACTTGCTTGTTCTCTGTTATCGGAACGTTCCTCAAAGCAGACCAGCACGATTAAGACGTGAACTCATTAGTTACTATCTTACCGATTAGCGGGAAAATATTGATTAGAAAATCAATCGATGTGACACTGAAGAAAGTATTTTTGTGACACAGCGATAGCTGTTTTAATTGCACAAAATCTATAATTTTTATCAGAAATACATTTGTTTTGAAAGAATATACACAGTCAAATATGCTCGAAAAATATTTGTGTGCACATCGAGAAGGGGGTTTTCCAAACGATCCGTAATTCACATTCTGGAACAAGTTTGATTCTCAAGGAATCGCACTTTCGTTGCTTTCCATTTGTCTCAAGCTTTAATCCATAATGGATCTCACATGTAACTCCTACCAAACAAAGAGCTTGTGTGAGGTTGGCTCTTGATGGAATTTCCCATATTTCATCGTGAGTACTTTTGTATCTCACTCTGATGTTCTGGCAATACCACAAGGATAAGCGAAGGACTCTTAATAGCTTTTACTTGTTGTCACAGGTGGTGAGAACAAGCACTTATGGATAAGTGTCCTAGCGAGCTTTTTGGATGATCTCAAGGCTCTAGACTCAATAGTGCATTTTTGGTTTTTAGTGGTGGGAGGCTGAGGGACTGCCACCTTTTCAATATCGACTAACTCAGAGTGAGAGAGACAGATAGGTGTATTGATCTCCGTGAGAAATGAAGCAAGAATCATTTGGGGATCCTTGAGTATCTAGGGAGGGTTTTACAGCGTATCACTGGGTCAATGATATCCCTGTCTAATGTCAGCAATTCTCCTTGTGATTCTGACAGCATATGTATTGACCCGGTTTCTGCCTAATGTTTATGGAGGGCTGCTTTCTTTTCACCCTTTATCCTTAACATTTCTTTTTCATTCTTCAACCCCTTCAGTGCTTTCGAGACTTCTATAACATAGAACCTTGTTGGGTTTATTCACCTGTACTAGCTCCATCTCAGTCTCGCACTATTCCTTTTCTCACATAAAACTCTTTTGTAGTCATACTAAGGACTTCTACACTAACTAGTGGATTGTCCTGGTTAGATCCTCCGCTTGGCGGGTATCATTGGGACACAAGTACCTAACCATACAGATCTTTTTAAACTACGATAAGTATAAATGCGGGGTCTGTCTTTTTGGTACTTGACTCTCCGCCATCACTTATACCATTCGCTACCCTTATTTTGTGCATCGATATTCGAAGAGTTTAACACTTTATGAGGAGCCTATCATTTGGAGTTTTAAAAAATCCAATTTTTATATCAGGTTTTCCATAATTAATTCACATTTTCTCCCGGCCCGAGCAAAAATTTCAAATCCGTTGAGATTTTGGGTCCCAATTGATTTAAGTTTAGGAAAATTTGGGAGAAATTATGTCAGGTTGATAATATCCGAATGTGAAGCCTATAGTTACTGAATATACACGCCTAAGATACAGTTTTAGTCACTACAAAATAATGTACAGATTACAACAACGTATTTATCCGATACTACCCCTCATTCGGTTCTCTTCAATAATCCGGTTAGTCGCATTTCTTTGATCAGTTCCAACCCACAAAAGATCCTACCAGGATTCAGACAGATACGTCGCGGCTTTAGCCTTTTCTGGATAAGCGAACATGAAGTCTTGCTCCTGTCAACTTCTTTCTTGTCCAAAATCTGGTGTTCATTCCCTGCGGTTAGTCCTGTTGAGTCTGAAATTTTCCCTTGACGCGAAGTCCAACGGCTTCTTCAATCTGTTGCAGTGTGCACATCGCTGAACCATGTTGTATTTCATTGAACCTCATGATCATTGAACCCAGTATCTGTTTTCTGATTGTGACCGCCCTTGGGAGTCTATGAACTGTGTAGTTTGTTGAATTCAAATCCAGTGGGCTTCCCATCGAGGTTTGGTGAGGTTTAGCTGTGTTTGGTAACTCTCAATTCCCAGCTGGAAGTCTTCTACCGGTGCTAAAACCAAGTTTCTGGTTACTAGGTTTGACAGCGGTAGTGTGAATTTTTTTGTTCTTCGGGTATAATAGGTGGTTCAAGTGACTTGAAGAGATTTAACAGGTCAGACTTCAAAAGTCTATTGGGGTTCATGTGTTTGAAGTCCCTTCCGCTATAGTATATTCTTTGAGGTCAGCTGACGAAGGAATTATTTTCTTCATGTAGTTGTAACCATACATTGAAAAGAACTTCGCATTCGGACGACACTTAGGATTCGCATATGAGTCCTACTGCTGGCGGGTCTCCTTCAGATGAGAGTCGGTCAATGTAGAATCGTTGTCTGTTTGTAAATAGTCTACACTTTCGTTACCCTTCCACAATGAGTGATACCATACATAGTGCAATGTCATACTTGCATTACTCTGCCATTCCAGATCTGATCAGGCAGCAGTTTTTCCAATCCTACATCAGGTTAATATCGCCCTTCATCTTTGAGGATTAACAAGCCGGTCTGCAACTTTGCGACCATATCGTAGATTCTCCAGGTCTTTGTTGAAGAAAGAAGTCCGGTGAATGGTTACTGATTGTTAGTCAAAACTATATATACGTAAAGAGTTATTATCCCGTAAGAATTCTTTCCAAAATACTTCTCAAACCAAGAGATATATAGGGTAAAAATCTCACAAAAAGAAAACACAATTCGTATATTTTTTATCACTGGGAAGTAATTGTACAATCTCGTGGTCGTCTGTCTTGTCCTTCGAAATCAGTGAATGAGAATTTTAAGAATGATTCGGATTCGAGTTTAGAATAGTAAAAGAATATTGATTTGTTGATTAATACAAATGTAATAGCAAGATTGAAAAAACAATTAACTTAGCAACCGAAAATTAATGCTACAAAATATAATAACGAGGGCTAAAAACTGAAATTTAAAACTAATACTAACTTTTAACAAATTTAATATCTAAAAAATCACAAATTTAAAATGAATTCTAGGAAAAGAATTCGAATTTTTTATGTATTTTGAAATTTTTTATGATTTTTTAAGATTTTAATGATTTAATCAAAAATAACACTTTTCGAAAATATTCAATTATAAAATTAACTTTTTATTTTTCACAAAAATACTAGATTTAAAATGAAAATTAATGCAAAAAGAATTTTAATTTTTCAACTATTTTTCTATTTTTTATGATTTATCTAAAGGAAAAAGTAATAACTAAAAAAACTATTTTAATTCCTAGAAAATACAAATTTAATGAGAAAATATACCCCCCCCCCCCCCCCCCCCCCCCCCCCCCCCCCCCCCCCCCCCCCCCCACCCCCCCCCCCCCCCATAGAAAAATGCTTTTTATAAACTAATTAAGTGCAGAAAAATTATAGAACAAAAAGCCCTAATTTTAAAACCTCAATTGAACCCTAATTTAATCAATTAAACTATAAACCCTAATTTTAATAAAACTATTTCCTAAAATTAAAACTATTTTATTTATTAAAGAAAGACAGGGTAGAAAATGAACTAAAGGAAAGTTAAGGGTAGGCGGGCGATTTTTGTAAAATTTACACTAAAGAGAAAACGGGTAACCCCAAACTTTGATAAAAGTACCAAATAGACCCTACGAATTTGGCTTATTTAGCTTATTTAAAAAATGATTTTCAGCCAAAACTCAAAACTACAAAGTTGTAGAACAGCTTAATCTTAACAACTTTAACAAAAGCACTTTCTACTTTAGACCAAGGAATAAGCTGAAAAATGAGCAACTAAAAGCTGTTCACAGAAAGTAACTAGTTAACCATATTTTTGGATTTTTGCTTATTAAGAGCTTAATTCTTGATAAAACTTGAAACTAAAAGATGCTTATTGAAGCTTAAGATGTGTATTAAAGGTTTCTAAACTAATATTACCCTAGTGTTAACAATATTAGAAAGAAAATGAAGCTGAAAAATGCAAAGTTTAATGAAACTGATTTTAAAGCTTTTTTAAACTAAGCTTAACAGCTTATTTTTGAACCTTTGGTGCTGAGAATTTGGAAATAAGCTAACCTACTTGTCTAAAATCAATCTAGCTAAAAAGTTTTGCAAGGTTTTCATAGAAAATAGAAAAATATCAAAGAGTAAATTGAAGGTTCTTTGCTGATGTGTTTGACCTTAGCTGATGCAATTGGCAATGCTCAAAGATATAGGAAAGACTTTTAAAGCTAACTTGTTACTAAATGATTTTAACACAACACAACACAACCATAATTCTAAAAGCTTTTTTTTATTTATTTTTTTTAATTTTTTTTTTTTTTTTTTTTTTTTTTTTTTTATTTTTTATTTTTTTTTCTTTTTTTTTTTTTTTTTATTTTTTTTATTTCCTTTTTTTTTTAATTTTTTTTTTTTTTTTTTTTTTTTTTTTTTTTTTTTTTTTTTTTTTTTTTTTTTTATATTATTTTTTTTTTTTTTTTTTTTTTTTTTATTTTTTTTTTTTTTTTTTTTTTTGTTTATTTTATTTTTTTTTTTTTTTAATTTTTTTTTTTTTTTTTTTAAAATCTTTAAAATCTAAAACTAACCAGTGTTAAAATGTGCCCTGGTTGATGGCAAGGTTTTTATTTTATCTCAAACTCTTAAAATTCTAAGACTAAACTTATAAAAGTGTTTAAAAAACTTGCTAAAACACCCTAACTCATCTTGTTGACAAGTTTTGACAAAGTTTCTTTGTCTTTTTTTGAGTTCAAATACAGCCTTAACCAAACACTCCCTTAGGTAAAGCTGTCAAAGCTACTTTGCACCTAAAGCCTTTTTAAAAACTAAATCAACCTAAACTTTTTATCTACTTATTCTAATTTTATCATACTTGAACTGTTTAAGCTATAAAACTAATAGCTTATGTGTGAATTTAAGCTAGTTACTCTTTGTAGCTTATAAGTCTAAATTTGACAGAAAAACAATTTTGAAATCTAAATGAGTTGTTAACTAGGAAAACTTAAAACAACAACAACTATAAGCTGACTATACTAAATGAAAAAGGATTAAGCACTAGATTAAACAAATAAATTTGATATAAGCAAAAGGAATAAGCTAGGTAGATGCTAAAATAGAATTGAGAAGGAGAAACCTGAATTTTGAAGAATCTTCACATTCAAACTATCCAAGAGTAGAAGTTTGTATGTTCCTAAATGGCACCTTGCCTCTAAACCTGCATAAGCTGGCTTATGCTTAATTTGAGCTTATTTCCTCTTGTCCTTCCAAATTGAGCTTATAACTTCTCAAGTATCCATGATTTGAAAGTAATTGAGTAAAAATGGTAAATATATTGTTTAAGACAGAAATTTAGCTAAATTTGAGCTTATTAGAAGTAATAAGCTATTATGAGCTTATTTAAAGCTTATTGATGAATTCAACTTCAAACTAAAAAATGAAAGAGTATTAACTGTGTAAATTGACTTTTATTAATGAATTAAAGGAGTACAAGTGAAAAGAAATGATTACAAGAGCTTAAAGCTTAAGTGCTTAAAATGAAAGCTTAATTTGCTTAAAAACGGAAAATTACAAAGTAAATGCTTAAAACAGAAAATTAACTCCTGAAAAATGAACTCCTAAGCTGCTATTTATAGAAGAGGGGTGAAGAGAGGGAAGGATTTCTAGAGAGCTCCATTAAATCACAGCCCTTGATCCTTTGAAATCTATTTGAGGCCGTTGGATGAATTTGATGAGGTGTTTGATCCAATCAGCTGCTGCCACGTGTTGGATGGTGAGTGGGGAGAGTGTATGAACGAAATTTATAAGAGAAAAGGAGCGGGGGGTTGTGAAAAACGGGTTTGGGCTTGTGGGAAATCTTGGCGGGAAAATCAGTTAAAGCTGTTGGTTAGTTGCGAGTTATGCGGGGTATTATTTGAAAAGTTTGGGTAATTGTCACTTTCGGTCCTTGTGGTTCTAGCCGCCCCTTCCTAGTTATAAAGAGAAGTTTGAAGATGGCAATTTCACCCCTTGTGTCTTTCTTTCTCTTTTTCTTCTTTATAAATCACTTTCTTCTTATTTGCAACTTTGGTCCTTTAATCTTTAAAACTTCAAAACAGCCCTTGAAACTTTGAATACTTGTCAATTATGGCCCCTTGACTTCATTTTGGATCTTTGACTCTCTTTTATTTCTTTCTTTGACTGAGTTTGACTGTGTCGGGCTGATCCGGCTGTGATTTCTGGCTGATTTCTTTGTCTTGCTCTTGACTCTTTGTCTTTTTCCCGTTTCTTGTCGGTTTTTGATCGTTTTTGCTTCTTTTTGTCTTTTTAATCCTTTCCTGCACAATTAGACACAAAAGCACAATTTTTCTATTCTTTTGGCATTTATTTGGCTTTTATTTGGCAAAAATCCCGGGTAATTTTATATCAATTAAAGCAAATATCAAATATTCCCAAACTAAGGGATTGCCGACTGTTCAAGCAATGTTATGAAAGTGTACCTTTAGTAAACTAAGAAGTATTCCAAATTGCCCTTGTTTTGAATCTTTTTTGAGATTACCTTGTAAACAACTTTCTCTTTCTCATCATTTAATCCATTGGAAACACGTTAATGGCGAATCATTGCAACTTTGCACTTTAGGCTCATCAAAATAGGTACTCCGATTATTAGAGCACAAAAGAGGAAAATTCATCATCCTTGACTTTTTACTAGATAAACAAAGCCTGATAAACAAGATCATTGTCACAGATAGTTCCAAATGATTAAGATCTTTATACTTACATGTGAACTTTTCACTCCCGGGAATAAATTAAATGATTAAGAATGTGTGCACTCTTTTATAACTCAACCATAGATCATTTTTCTTCATAGTTGAAACTTATCTAAGCTTTACAAATAAGCCTTGTGAGCTCAATTGTTAATAACATAGATAAATCTACGACTCAATAAGCTAAAAGAGTTTAGAAACAAAACTGTATAATGATTTAAGGAAAATGTAATTTTTAAACCATTCCACTGTATCTCTCCCCACCACCCCCCTTTTTATTTTCATTTGTACTATAATTATTTTTTTTTCTTTTGCAATAGGAATGTTGTTCTTAGTTCGAACCCCTACTTAAGGCCTTCTCCCATAATAGGATAACGCAACAAACAACTGGTGTTCTATAGTTCGAACACCCTACTACGCTGATACGTTTGTAGGTTATCGCGACAACACCTTTTCCTTACAAAGCATTGAATCCAAGTACCTTAGTTGTCATCATCACCTAGGCCGCGCTCCCTAGCGAGATTGCCTTACGATACCTTGTCCTACGTACATTGTTTTAATCCTTAGTTGCGACCCCATCCGAGTCTTTCTCTCAACATGGATACGCCATCGATTAAAAACTACATTATAGCTTTTGTTATTCTATTTTTTCGAATGCTTCTATTGGCCACGAAAATAAAGCTTTTGATTAGAAATGCTTCATTGTCATTCTTTGTATAATTATCTTTTTGATGAATGGAAAATTTCATTTTAGGAAAGCAACTTATAATTTGAAACAAAAATCTTACTTACATATTAAAATGAATTCTTTTTCCAAAATGTATCTAAGACTTTTTCTAAAGACTATTGGTTGACTTAGCTAAATTTAAAAAGAGCACGTATGTTATGATTAAGTGTGTTAAGAGCTTATGGGTGTAAAACAGACACAAACATTCATATAGGCTTTAGGTTTTCCAAATAAACCTTGCTTAAGCAAATTTATTCTTATATTTAAACTACATCATTTCATGTTCTTCACATTTTAAAATCCAAAGCAATAGGATTTGTGAAAGCTTGCTTACCAAAAGGTAGGTTAAAGAACTAGCTAGGGCATTTTCACCCGGTCAAGTCAAAATTAACTCCTATCTCTCACCAACGGACTACCAAAAAGTGGTGTTTTTTCCAAACTTAAGCTTCTTTGAAAAATTTAAAATTTCTCACTTTTTCTCAAAAAGGTAATTCAAAAAGATTCAAACAAGGTTGCGTGAAGTGCAAGTCAATATCGAAGATATCCTTCCCCAAACTAAAATGAAACTTTGTCCTCAAAGTTTAAAAATAAGGGTCAAAAGGAATCTTTAACAAAAATTCTATGGTCATGCCAAAAGAATAGATGTTAGTTCGATAAAGAACAAGGATAAGAGATTTCCTTATTTATGAAGAGAAGATTGGAGACCATCGATGGAAATTGTGGGAATTGCTTTGTCCTTCCACAATATTGAACCAAAATTTAATATACTTATAGAGTTAATCCCGTGAAAATTTCTAACCAAAATACTTCTCAATCAAGAGAAATACACGGTAAAAATCTCTCTAAAGAAAACACAACTTGTATATTTTTTTTATCCGGGAAGTATAATACTACTCGGGTCGTGTCCCAACGAACTCGTGAATTGAGAATTTGGAATATTCGGATTCGAGCTAAGAATGATAAAAGGATTTTTAAACTTTTGATTACACTACAAAATATAATAACACGAATTAAAAACGATTAACTAAAGCGAAATTTAAATGCACGGAATGTAAAAATGCGAGCTAAAACTGAGATTTAAAATCTAAAACACGTCTTTTAACAAACTTTATACCTAAAAATCACAAATTTTAAAAGAAAATTTTAGGAAAAAGAATTGGAATTTTTTATGTATTTTTGAATTTTTTATGATTTTTCAAAGTTTAATGAATTATCTAAAAATAAACTTTTTCTAAAAATTATCACTAAAATTTTTCTTTTATTTTTCAAAAATACTAGATTTAAAATGAAAATTATTGCAAAAAGAATTTTAATTTTTCAACTATTTTTCTATTTTCTATGATTTTTGTAAGAAAAAGAAATTGACTAAAATCTATTTTAATTTCTAGAAAATACAAATCAAATGAGAAAAATATAGAAAAATGGTTTTTAAACTCTAAAAATGTGCAGAAATTTTATAAAACAAAAAGCCCTAATTTTTATACAACTATTAAGAAGTAATTGCAAAAATTAAATTGAAAACCTAATTTTATTATTCTATTTTTAAATCTAAAAGGAAAATTTAAATGAATTAAAAAGATATTGAAAAAACAGGGTAGAAACTGTTAAAAAGGAAAATAGAGGATAGGCGGGCTAAATGTCTAGAATTTACACTATAGAAGAAACGGGTGCCCCTAGACTTTGAGAAAATGACAGAACAGACCCTACGATATTAGCTTAATTTGCTTATTGAAAAAGTGGTTTTCAGAAAAAACTTAAAACTACAAACTTCTTAAAGAGCTTATTATCTACAACTTTAACAAAAGGACTTTGCACTTTTATCAAAAGAATAAGCCAGAAAATAAGCAAATGTTTAGCTGTTACAGAAAGTGCTAGTTTAACTAATGTTTTGGATTTTGGCTTATATTGAGCTTATTTCTTGATGAAAATGGAAAATAAAAGAAGCTCAATGCACCCTAAGATATGTACTAGATATATCTAAGAAGAAATTAACCACTTGTTAACAACAATTACAAGAACTTTGATTTTGAAAAATGCAAGTTTTAGGCTTAAGCTATTTTGAGCTTTTATCTAATAAGCTAAAGAGCTATATACTAAACCTTAAAGTCTGAATTTTTGAATATAAGCTGTCCTAAGGTTATTAAGCAAACCTAGATAAAAGGTTTCTAAAAAATAGAAACTAAAAACAAGAAATCAATAAGAATTTGAGCTAGGAACTAATAGTGCTGCTATACTAATTTGACAGTAGAATTTAAGCTAGATTAAGCACTTGAAAGTAAAATGTAACTGATGAATTTTATTAAGCTACTAGAATTCTAAAATAATGCTCAATTCTATATTTTATAACCTAATCACCTAGATTAAAAAGACTTGCTACAAAATGAATAGCAACAACAGTTTTAACTGTTGTTGCTGATGTGTTTGGCAAAGAAAATAAAAGAGACAGTCTAAAATTTGAGATTTGGATCTTCTAAACACTACACTAATTGCATCTAAGACTTCATTGACAATACTTGAACCATAAGAAAGCTATAATTCACAAAATCCTAAAATATTCTTCTCAATTAATCTGCCCTGGTGCTAGTGATAAGTTTTTACACTCTAAGCTTGAAAATTCTTCAAACTAAAACTTAAAACCTATTAATCTTCTGATATTATGACCTAATGCAACTGAATAAAAAGCTTTGACAAGGATACATTGACTTTAAAAGTCTAAAACACCTAAATCCAAACACTCTCTTATATTGACTGTTAAAACTAAATAGACCTTAAAATCTATTTTGAAAGCTTAAATTCCTAAACCTTTTATCTACATCTACTTATACTAAACTAATAGAGCTATTTGAACTGAAAAAGCTGTAGCTTATTTAGAAAAATAAGCTACTTACTCTACTAGACTTACACTACTAAATGACAGAATTTTATGAGAAAATGATATTACTCAAATTTATTCTACTAAACACTCAAAACAGCTAGCTAACAGGCCTTAACAACATGTTTTACAAAGAATTAAGCAAGAATTATTAGAAATAAGCAAATGAAAGAGCTAAATTTAAGCTAAGCTGAAACTTTAGGAATTAGAACCTGAAATTATTGGAGTCTCAGAAACAAAGTCACTCTTTCTGAGTGAGTGACTTTAAAAGGCTTAATCCTAATGGCACCTTGCCTCTAAACCTTAATAAGCTAAATCTTAGCTTATTTCTCCTTGTTGCTTGAAAATGGACTCAAATCACTTAAGTGATCATGCTGTTGATTACAAATGATTAAAATGAGAAAATGAGTGCTTAAGAAACAAAGTTTAACTAAAATTGAGCTTATTAGAAGCAATAAGCTCAAACGAGCTTATTTAGAGCTTATTTGATGAAATTGGACTAGAATTGAAATCAAAGTTTAAAAAAACACTTGTAAACTAAGTTGTATTACACAATTGAAGAAGTACAAGCTTAGAAGAGTAGAGTACAAAAGCTTAAAAGCTTATTTGCTAAAAGTGAAAGAAAAATGCTTAAAATTCGACAAAGTACAAAGTAGAAGTTTAAAACAAAATTTTACAACAGGAAAAATGAAACCTAGGTGCTCTATTTATAGAGAATTGGTGAAGAGGAGGGAAGACTTCTAGAATAGTCCTTTAAATCTCGACCCTTGATCTTTGATGAACAAATATAAGCCGTTGGATGATATAGATGATGTGTCCTGGCCAATAGATGGATGCCACGTGGGTGTTTGTGATTGGAGAAGGGTGTATGAGCAGGCTTGGGAGTTATATAGGAGCGGGGGTGTGGGAAATTCGGGATTGGGTTTGTTGTAAAGTTGGCGGGAAAGTTTGTTAGGGTGGTTAGGTTGTTACGAGAAACGCGGCTTTCAGTTTAAAACTATGAGAAGTTGCCACTTTGAGTCCTTGTCTTTCAACCCGCCCTATTGTAGTGTAAAAAGAAGTTTGATAATGGCAAAATCAGTCCTTGTGTTTCCATTCTTCTTTTCTCCCTTTAATAAACAAAGTTTCTTCTTTTTGCAAATTTAGTCCTTGAACTTTGAAACTCAAAAGAGCCTTCAAACTTTGAAGACTTGTCAACTTTGGTCCTTTGACTTCATTATTTTGCTTTGACTGCCTTTCCTGCTGTGTCGGGCTAATCCGGCTTGTGAATTCTGGCTGTTTCTTCACTCTTGCTCTTGTCTTTGTCTTTTTCTCATTTCTTGTTGGTTTTTGATCGTTTTTGCTTCTTTTTGTCTTTTTAATCCTTTCCTGCACAATTGGACACAAAAGCACACATTATCTATTCTTTTGGCATTTTTATTGGCTTTTAGTTGGCAAAATCCCGGGTTATTTAGTATACAATTAAGCAAATATCACTTATCTTTGGGTTTCAGCATCTACTGCTTTTATTAAAGTTACTTCCACCAGCTTATTCTACAACTTTTCTCTTTTAAGATTTCCCTAAAAAGCACTTTTTAGTTCGTCTTATTTTTAAGCTTTAGTAAGGATTTTGCTTGTAGTCGGGTTGGGCCTCAGGGTAGAAATTGTAATTTTAATATTACTCAGTTAGTCCTTCCGGTTAGTTAGCTAGTTACCCAGTTAATCCTTAAGTCTTTTACACAGTTAGTCCCTAAGTTAGTTTTTAATTAGTTTAAATTTTAGAAAAATCATATCTCTTAATCTAAAAAGCCAAAAATAATAATTTCTTTTTCTAAAATTTTCTTTTTAATTATTTTACTTAGGAAAAATATAATTTCAAATATTTTGCTATTTTCATAATTTTTAGGATTTAATTAGAATTAAATAGTTTTTAATTAATAATAAATTCAAAAATAATC
>BQNB010066760.1:0-32637 GCA_026074375.1 Tanacetum coccineum | reverse complement strand
ATTAAATAAACACAATATTTTATTATATTGTTATCACCAGTAGATTAGATTTATATTTAGTTTAATAGCTAAAACCAACCACCTCTCTAATTATATGATTTAATTGCTTTCCAAAAAATATAAAAATACAAAAATAATCTTCTCTCAACCCTTAGAATTCTGTTAGGCCATGATCAAGCCTTCCCAACCTATTCCTCGAGTGAATGATAACAACCCCTTAAGTCTTGCCTATACTACTACTACAACAATTAGGTGCTCTACCTTGGGAGTTGCAAAACTTTGTGTAGAAGTCTAACGACGACCACATCAATTATGATGAAACTTATGCCCCAGTTGCTAGATTACAGTCTATTAGAATACTATTAGCTTATGCTTATGCTTTAGACTTTAGGTTATTCCAAATGGATGTAAAAAGTGCATTCCTGAATAGAGGTATACGCGGCACAACCTCCGAGATTCATTGACTTTGAAAAACCGGATCATGCTTATAAACTCAAGAAAGATTTATATGGTCTTAAACAAACATCCAAAGCTTAGTATAATAGACTAAAATCTTTTCTTATTAAACATGAGTATAAAATAGGAATGGTAGATAACACACTTTTTACTAAGAAGAAAAGTTCAAATCTCATCATCGTTCAAATATATGTCGACGATATTATATTTTGTTCGACTTGTCAAGACATGTGTGACGACTTTGCCAAAATCATGCATGACAAGTTCGAGATGAGCATGATGGGTGAACTTAAATTTTTCCTTGGATTACAAATAAAACAAATGAAAGATGTAATTTTCTTTAATCAATCTAAATATATTAAAGAAATGCATAAGAAATTTGGCTTAGAAGATTCTAAATGAATGAAAACCCCCCATATCCTCGGATACTAAACTTACAAAAGACGAAGAGTGTGAGTTGGTAGATAGAACCAAGTATCGAGGCATGATAGGTAGTTTACTCTACCTAATGGCAAGTAGGCCTGATATCATGTTTAGTGTCTGCCTTTGTACACGCTTCCAAGAGGATACCAAAACCTCTCATCTTGAAGCGGTTAAGCGTATCTTCTGATACATTAAAGGCACTACGCACTTAGGATTATGGTATCCTAAAGGGACCGACATAGAAACCGTAGTATATGCCGACTCTGATCATGCAGGAGATTATGTGGACAAAAGACACTATCTGGGGTTATTCCCGTACATTCAATGGGGATGTTTGTTTAACATCTTGGTTCGTCGAAGAAACAAACCGCCTTGCTATAATCCACTAGGGAAGCCGAATACGTTAAGCGCCGACAAGGCATGTCAACAAGCACTATGGATGAAACAAGCTCTTATCGACTACGACGTTCGACTCGACGACGTCCCGATCATGTGTGACAATAAAGACGCGATTGACCTTAACAAAAACCCGGTGCAACAATCTTGAACCAAACACATCGAAATTCCTCACCACTTTCTTCGTGATAATGTCTAAAAGGACATATCTCTATCAAAAAAGTGTCGTTCCTCAACAATATCGCCGACATTCTCACTAAACCTCTTAAACGTAAATCCTTTAACTATCTACGTCTTGGTTCAGGAATATGGATACACATTCAAAAATTTGTTCTTCTTTTTCTTTTGTCTTGATTCTAGTCAGTGTTCCATTCAGTGTCGTGACAACTTAATTACGTCATCTGAAGTACTTGATAGAACCAAGTATCGAGGCATGATAGGTAGTTTACTCTACCTAATGGCAAGTAGGCCCGATATCATGTTTAGTGTCTGCCTTTGTACACGCTTCCAAGAGGATACCAAAACCTCTCATCTTGAAGCGGTTAAGCGTATCCTCCAATACATTAAAGGCACTACGCACTTAGGATTATGATATCCTAAGGGGACCGGCATAGAAACCCTAGTATATGCCGACTCTGATCATGCGGGAGATTATGTGGACAGAAAGAGCACTAGCGATATTTATACGTTAGTGGTATGTTGTTTAACATCTTGGTTCTCGAAGAAACAAACCGCTCTTGCTATATTCACTACCGAAGCCGAATACGTAAGCGCCGAAAAGGCATGTCAACAAGCACTATGGATGAAACAAGCTCTTATCAACTATGACATTTGACTTGACGACGTCCCAATCGTGTGCGATAATAAATGCGTGATTGACCTTAGCAAAAACCCAGTGCAACACTCTTAAACTAAACACATCGAAATTCGTCACCACTTTCTTCGTGATAATGTCCAAAAAGGACATATCTCTATCAAAAAAGTGTCGTCCGTCGACAATATCGCCGACATTCTCAATAAACCCCTTAAACGTAAATCGTTTAACTATCTACGTTTTGGTTTAGGAATGATGGAACACACTCCATAAATCGTTCTTCTTTTCTTCTGTCTCGATTCTAGTCCATGTTTCACTCCGTGTCGTGACTACTTAATTACTTCATCCGAAGTACTTTAAGCATTTTTAATTCGCAAAATGCAAATTAAAACGTCACTCCTTTTGTAAAAGTTTTGTCAAAATTTGAGTCAAAAACCATCTGCTGATGGCGGCCCCCATATCTAGGGTGGCCCCCTAATTTACTCAGGCAGCCCCAGAATGATATTGGACCGCCACCAGAAGACACTTATGTCTGTCACCCTTATTTTGTTAAACACAAAAATAAACAACCTCTTCCTCTCTAACTGCTGCGACGAAACAACCCACAAACCCATCTAACTTCAAAATCAACCTCTAAAACTCAAATTGAAGATCAAATCATCACTAATAATCATTCATAACATCACAAAGATCATCAATTATAAGTCATTTGGTCTATTTTCTTTCAAATTTGTGTCTAGGGTTCGTGTTGAACACAAATTCAAAATAGGGGATTTTCAATTTTCTTTTGTTTGTGTGCAATTAGGACTATAATAACACAATGTATAACTAATATGCTTCTCGTAGACATATGATTTGCATAATTGAAAGTGTTTGTCAAATTTTTTCATTTGCACAAAAACCCCAATTTTCTTTCAAAATCACTCACGTTAGGAACATCATAAAATTGTTTTAATGTATTGTTAATACTTCCTAAAAACATTTTTGCATACATGCATAATGATCTCATGAATAAAATTCGAAATACATAATTCATATGTACTTTTTTTGACATGTTTGGATGAGCAAAATTGAATTAAAGGGCGTTTGTGTTAACTCGTAGGTTTTGTTTTAGAGTCAAGTCAACCGTTACTCTACATTTATTGTAATTAGGCACACACTAGGCACAAATTCTCGTTAATATTATGAGTTCATATTAATAAAACCTAGAAGTATTCTTATTTTAGGTGACAATGCCTCGCATCACCGAATTAGATCACCAAACACTCGTAACTACATTCCAATCATATCTAACAAATTTGATTAACCACTTCAAAACACACTTAAAATTCTTGAAAAATGTTACTTTCATAAGGGTTGGGTTGTAAGTCAAAACTTTGAAAATATGATCTACATCAATGCCAAGTTTAAGTCTATCGGGTTCAAGTGTCTTTTGAAAATAAATGAGAAAATCGTTCTCCGTTTTGTTCTTGAGTTCTATAGTCAACTTGAGTTTAACTATAATTCTGAACGTCACTTTGTTGTTCATTTCGTCATTCAAAATAAATCATTTTCCTTCACTCTCGAAGAGTTCGGTCATATTTTGAGGATTCCTTCTAAAGGTCACTGCTCATACTTTGCTAAGTGGTCACTTGACTACATGGAAATTAGCACTCCCACAAAAGGTCGTTATCAAACCAATCCTCCTTCCCCAAGTGTCATTAAAACCTTCATTCAAACTCCTTGACAAGGTCAAATAACTCGTGTTCGTAACAAGAAAACTATTAATGTAGATGACAACAAAATTTTAAATTGTGAAATTCAACATCATATGAGTTGTTGGGTCGAGATCATTCATGAAAATGTATTCTGTCTAGGAGGTCATCGTGATCATGTTCCCGCATGTCTATGTCATATGCTTTATAGCATTGAAACCTCCACAAAGTACAATCTAGCATTTTTCATTCTAAAACGAATGGAAATCATTCGAAATACACCTCAGGCAAATCTACCTTACGGAATGCTATTGACTAGATTGTTCACTCATATCGTGTCTAATTTTCCTGAGTTGTCAAATGACTGCTACATCTTATGTGATCGTGTCATGCATCCTCTCGCTCCTCATTATGAGCGAAAGATGCGATCGAATCATGGCACGAAAAGATGTTGCTCTTCTAATCCTAGCTCATCTTCCAACGTCCTTGATCATCCATCATCATTTCATCATGTATATGAAAATGATGAAGAATCCTTTCATTTTAATACTCCCTTACCATCTCAACTAATCAATTCTTTATCAAACATTGATCCTAGAGTCTTTGAAAACCCACCTCATGAAAATCAAACAATGCACACTTACCAAACTGAAATTCTAAACCATCAAAGTCAATATCGAGATGAGCACCGAAAAGGGTTAAGGTCAATCGAAAGAGCTCTAAAGAACGCGATAAAGGGTAGTAAGAAGTGAAGAAACTTGAAGGATTATTAGATAATTATTATTACTACTATCTTTTATATCACTAAGTACTTTATATTTTGATACTTGGTTTCATGGATTTATTATTACTAGGCATTATGCTCATAGGTAGACAATGCTATTTCACATGGGTGATCTCATCCATCACTATCTTTGCATGATATTTGACTTATTAGTCTATATGAAATTGTCATGCATATTTAAATACTGTACGTCTGCCTAATTGCTCATTAAAATCTACGTTGTCTTAAACTAGTTCTATTATACCTAGTTGCCCAACTTAGAATTAGTTGATTCTTGAGTATTAGGAGTTGCTGCCTCCTATTGTCACAAACCAGTCTTTTTCTGCACTAAAAGGACAAAATTGAGAAAAATGGGAAAAATTCGTTAAATCCCAGAAAACGCCCCTCAAAAAGAGGTGGCGGCCCCCTAATATATTTGGGACCACCCAACCTTTATGGGACCACCAACAGGAGGGAACAAAATTTCTAGTCTTATCTCTTGTTCTGCAACTTTAACCCTTCTACCTCTAGCTTCAAGCTGGCATTTCTCTGTTTAGACAAACCACCTCTTACATGTTTTTTACTTAATGCCATGATTTTCCATCTTTCCTCATCTCTTTCATTATTTAAACCACAACATCTCCTTCACTCTTCATCATCATCTCAACTTCTATTCTTCTTTTTATCTTGTTCATCAATGTCTTGTCTAAACCCTCCTCCAAACTTCTCAAGACGAGTTTAGAGGCGTACTATACCTACTCTAAAATCTCATCCTCCTTCTCAAAATGCCTCACCTTTACCTTTACCACCTACCAACAATCCAAATAGGGAACAAATGGTGAATCAACTCTACTAAATTTCTCAACTCCTTGAAACAAATCTCCATCATGCACCCAATGCCTACTCTTAAGTTCCACCCTCTCCACGCTCTCCATCACCTAATTTAATCCATCTCGCTACTCTTGACCAAGTTAACTTCCATTCGGGGTTTTGTCATTGTTGCATGTACACCCGAAATCGATTTCAAACTATAAGGAATGAGCTCAATTTCATTTAATTTCTTCTCACTCGCCCCATTCCTCAAACTCGCACACAACCAAACCGTGCTTCACCTACCTCTTCTTTCTAACCCTACAATGATTAAATATTCTCATATATTAAATTTATCTAAATAAACGACAACCCACCTTTTACTTATGGCATCTCCTAAACATCAAGAATCAACTAGTCTAGCTTTAGGTTTAAAAGTCTTTCTATGACATGCTTAGTTAATTTATCTTGTAATATTCATATTATTTAAGTATGAATTTGTCTCGTCATTTCTTGGTATTATTAGCAATTTATGCCTTATTGTATGAATTTACTATTTATGAATGAATTGTCTTATTTGTAAGTTATATGAATTACTTAGTTGGTTATTTCTTCTTCACATAACCAAACATATATATTTGTCATAATCTTGCTACTAGTTAGAAATGTTTTCTTACACTTGTATTCCTAACTTGTTTTTGTAGAAAAATTCTATAAGCTCGATCCCTTGGTGCCCTAAACGAGAGGGAGTAGACATCAAACGGGAATCTTGGTATCGTCGAACTCTTTATCTCTATATCTTGAAGATTAACCTTTTTGGATTCAACAAAAAGAGGGAGAAATGGATTAAAACTCATTAATAACTTGAAAATTTTATTTTTAGACAAAATGAGTTTATAATTTGTCATCATCAAAAAGGGGGAGATTGTTAATACAAATAATGCCTAAAAACGTTATTTATATTTTCCGACTCCTCTACGTTTTGAAGATGACAAAATGTAAAAACATTCAAGATAAAAATAAACATTTACATGTTATAAATCGTAAACTTCCATTTCGACATAAATCACTTTAGGTATGGATAAACAAATCATTAAGCATGATTAGTTATCAAGAAAATAATTTTTCTCCTTAACCATCACATTTCTACAAAACTATTTTTTTACAAAATACAAAAAATAGTTTTCTTAATAAAAATAATGTGTTGCTTAAAAACATAAATTTGAATTTAGTTTTTCCCCCAAAACAGAAAGCAACACTCAGGATCAACCTTCCCCACAAAAAGACAAAAATCAGAGTGTCAGTCTAGTGGCGCCCCCCTTAGTGGCTAGGTGGCCTCCAGATATATCTAAGACCGTTGGGACCACCACCAGATGCCGTTGGGATTTCCTGGCTATAAATACTGCAATATTCTCACTAGAAAAATAGACCTCTTTGCATGAATTTTTCAGCTATCTTTCTCTCATTAAAAACCTTCTTTCTCTCACTAAATCTCTTGATCACTAACATAGTTTAATCTTGTTTCAAGTGATCAAATCTCATCTTCTACCTTCTTCCTTCTTCTATCAAGTGCAAGAGAAGAACATTCGTATTCGCCAAGAAACAAAGTGTTATAGATAAGTGATTTCTCCTCTCTTCTTCTAAGATCCAAATCTCTATTTTGATTATCTTGTGTGATTGTGTGAATCAGATAGTGTGTAAATCCGATATTGTAGATCTTGTGATTAGGTAGTATTTGTAAAGTGGTAGATTGGTTCTAGCTAAGATTAGGACTCGACATTTAGCTTAGTGTCGGAAAATAACATAAGCGACGTGTAAACGGTTTTCTCTGCATGAAGGGAGCTTGTTGACATAGTAAAATCTTGAGTTGGATACTCGCGGAGTGGAGTAAGGCGAAGAAGAGCTTCGTAGTGTCTTGGTTTGATCGTTCTTTCCTTTATCTCTTTATATTGTTTGTGTTTCTCATATATTGTTTGTAGTTAGGAACAAGTAGATAGTTATCTTGATTGGTTTCTATAGTTGATTGATTAAGCATATTACTCAATTCTAACCAATTTTGAGAGTAAAATTTAAAAAAAAAACGCTAATTAACTGTAAAACTTATTCAAACCCACCATCCTTTTAGTTTCCACACGCATCGTACCTCTGAAATATTAAAAAAAAAACTTATGTGTTGTCACGAATTCCGTTGCATGGAAACATGCCAACTAAATCAATCACGACTCTCTACGTTCATTTTGTCGATCGAATCTCCTTACGTTCATTTATTTTGACCGTTACTATATTTTGATACCCTTGATGCTTACTTTTATCTACTGTTATTATGATCAATTTTTTCTTTCGTTTGCAATGATTAATTCAACAAATGACTCTCTATAGTCTTTTAATTCACGATCTGTTAGAACAAATAAATCTTTGCTGTCATTTTCTTTAACCACTTCTACGTTTTTTAGATATTCTTATTCTTTCTATGACCTATCATGTTATAAACCACCTGGATGTCATCTTATAAACTATTTCGTTGTCAGATCGTAAACCATTTTGCTAATTTCCTATAAACTAAATGATGTGTCGTTTGTGCGCAGGTATTTTAGGTTATCATGTTTATACTATTTATTTTTGGCCAACTTATACCTAAAGAAAAACATCACTTCTAAATTGCTAGTGATACCCGATCATATGTAGCTTCGTTGGTAAGTAGGGTAGGTTTGATCACTAAGAGCGAGTGCGTTAATTCCTAAGTCTACTAGTATTTTAGTTATCTATGTTAGTACTAAATTAATCTAATTTATGTTAAACCTAAGTTAAACCTAAACTAATGATAAAGGGGTTTCAGCCTAAGAGACTGGCATGGTTTTGTAATCTAACCTAGTGATTTGATGACAAGTAAAGCAATAAACTCACACAAGAAGAATAACGATCGATAGAGGACAGCGGTCAAGAAATTATGTAAGGAAAACATTATCAACATGAATAATCGATTAAAAATGCATGTTTCGTGTTTTAGTTGCAATGATGTGCTTATTCTAGGCGGCATAGCATTTCCAAGATTTAGTTGTACTTCTTCCTTAAACTAGGAACAGTCGAATTTGTCCACAATTAAATGCATCCGCAAAAAGCATCTTTTTTGCTGATTATAATCTATCTTAGGAGATTATTAATGGTGATCTTATTAAACCTTAGCTCATGAAGACTTTACTAACTTACATGTAGATATGGAGAGCTATCCCAAACTCTTAGCCTACGCCCATACAACACTAAAGTTGCAGTGCATTAAATATGTAGGACTAGACCCAGTTGAATGATAGGTCACATACTTAAGCACGTAAACAAGTATAAATTGATAAACATAATCAACAACCAACGATAAATTAAGCAATCGATATAAACAAACCAAACATTAAACCTTCATTATCATGGCTGTACCAAAAGGTATCAGGCCGATGAGTCATTGTAAAAATACACACGGTTTCATATATGAACGATTAAAGAAAAGAAACCTTAACCGAACTTGTATTTGGTTGCGCGAAGATTACAAGAGTTTTCCTATGACCTTGAGACTCTTTTCTGACCTTTTATGCTCCTTTATTCATCTCTTGGTCGATTTGGTGGTTTAAGGATTCACTTGCATACCCAAAACTGAGTTTAGGGTGTTATATTTATAGAGTCTGGAAAAAGGTCGATACGCCATATCGAGCGATGTGGCATACGGCGTATTGGGGATTTCTTGGAGTAAGGACCACGATTGATATCTTTTAGAATATTCTAGTGTTTGACCTTCGATACGGCGTAATAATCCTTCAGGATACAACGTATTGGTTCTTTAATCCTTCTTGGTTATATCTGTTGAAGTATAGAGTACGAATACGCCTTATTCCTCTTGCATGGAGACGGCATTTTAAGGTAAAAAACAGTTTGGTTCTTCTTCGTTGACAATGTATTATATTTCGGTGTCTATCATTGATGCTGCATACGGGGGGGCGGGGGTATTCTTTCAAAGTCAGGGCAATGGTTTTTTAATTCTTCCAAGTCTGGATACGTCATATAGGTCCCTAGACTATTACGGCTTATTTACTGTCAGATCAGATAGATTTCTTGTGAAATCTTATTTAAGCTCCAAATGCAGTGCCTTTTTGCTAATCATCACAAAGTACTCCATAATTACTGTAAATCTTAAATATAAACGATTAAGTAACATTTCTTTGCAATAATCTATACAAAATAGGTTATTTTTATGGAGATAAATGCTGCTATAAAAGTAACGTTTATTTGATGTCATCAATATCCACCACTTAAATCCTAATTGTCCTTAAAGTAGCCTTTAGAAATTTATGAAATATGTATTCCAAAGCATTTATTCGGGCTCATTTACTAGTTCACAACCAAACACCTCACGATATAAGAAGATGGATTACACTCAAAATCACTCAACTAATCTTATGTGGGTTAACATGTAACTAATTCAATCAATTGGGTCAGTCGTGTTGGAGTATTATTCTATCATAAGTCCCCCCATTCTACCCCTTGGCAAGGATACATATCTCCACCACTAGAGTAAGGAGATTAGTAACAAGTTTTATAAAGGTATAAATAGGTTTTTATTTTAGAGGTTTTAAAGGGTTTGATCACTTTATCACTAGTACTCTACCGATACCAATAATTCCATTTAAAAGGTGACAAAGACCATACATACCACACCGTACGTGGGATTAAGACACATATGACTGCATTCAAACCTTAACTCGAATAAGCTAAAGAGTAGGACTAGTACGTGATTACAGGGGTTATGGATTTCTAAATCTTCACAAAAAGTAATAAAACAAAAAGGAGGAAAAACCACACATACACGGCCATAACGACGAATCGGGACACATGTGATCGCTCGCTCCTCATTCGGTATCAAACCTAAGTGTTAGTGATTAGGAAAGGGAAATAAATTGTTGTTAAATAAATATTTACAAAACAAATAGATTAAGTCTAAACAGATAAGGTACAAGTTGCTAGATACTTTTTCCCGACCGTTACCATGATAAAGACACAAATATATACACAAACGTCTTGATCATAGATAAAAAACTAACAACTATGTTGGCGGTTCCCGTAATTGGTCAACTCCTAATCATCCCATTTACTTTTAATACTTTTACAAAGACAGTGGCGGATAATCTACAACTCTTACAAATTTACATCGTTTGATTTTTATTTAACCACGTATCAACGAATACTCGATTCTTCAAATAATACCATCGGTTTAAGCTTTAACGAACCGACTATCTTCAAATTTTCCTCTTTCTTTTTTGTTGCAATTTTCTAATTTTTTGATTTTTTAAACAATACTATACTACGAATCTCGGTGTAATTTCACCATCTTCACGATCATAATAACTCCGGATAATTTTCTTCAATAATTCTTCATTCTTTGAATGTACCAATAATTGTGATGGTAGTAAAAATACATGAGTTTTGACTACTTTTTACATTCCCATTGCAATGTGCAAATTTCCCAACCATACCAGAGATAGAAAATGACACAGGTGTAACACCCCTAGTTTTGAATAGCAGCAGAAGCTAGACGAGGGTATTATTTCATGACACAGTACAATTTACTAAAAAACAACTCTAAATGAGACGTTTTGAAATACATTATCATTCGAGTAATACAAAATATCAGAGTTTGATACAAGGTTCCACAAGTTTCATAATGTACATAAGTAGTACATAATAAAATTTAAAGCTTTATCGAATGATAATGTTATGCAAGGTCTTCAAAACATTTTTGTGCGCCTTCCAGTGTATGCTCATTTATACCTTAAGGACCTGAGATAAAACATGCCAAAATGTCAACATAATAGTTGAGTGAATTCATAGGTTTGTGTAATGGACAATCAAGTTTTTAGAGTTATAGTAATAATTGCAACGAATACAATCATCATATAAGTAGATATTATTGCATCTTTATGATTTAACAAGTATGTACAATACATAATCATGTCATATTGCTTATAAAACATGCACAAGGTATGTAGTATATCAAAAGGAAAGGAAAAACATGAAATCTAAACATAGTCTTACAAATTTTTGGATGGAAACACAAGAACCACTATCCTAAGTCTTCTAACCACCAACTTAGTCTTCAATCTTCAACCAAACTAGTTATAACCTTAGAGAGTTCTTGTACTTAGCCTTCTAGTTCAGCCTTTAATCTTGTGTGTCTCTTATATCAACCTTGAAATCTTCAAAGCAATACTTGTACTATGTAATACACAACTAGGTCTTCATCTTTGTAGTATATTTTGGAGCTTGAATTAAAACTTCAATGGTGGTGTCGTGAATAATGTGTGTAAGGATGGAGTGGAGGAGAATCAAGAGATATTTCTTTCTTATGTGCTTAGTATTCTTAATGGTGAAGTTAGAGATTTATATGCTTATATGTTACATGCTTATGTGTCTTAATATAAGACTTAGTAGGCTTAAACAAAGCCATGTGGCCTTGTGACTAGACATACACGCCACCTCAAGCTTGAGGTGTATGTTGATTTACTTCATTGTGAAGTTATTGAGGTGTGTGTTAATTTGCTTCATTTTAAAGTTATTGAGGTGTGTGTTGATTTGCTTCATTGTGAAGTTATTGAGGTGTGTGCAGATTTTCTTCATTGTAAAGTTATTGAGGTATGTGTTGATTTACTTCATTGTGAAGTTATTGAGGTGTGTGTTGATTTGCTTCATTGTGAAGTTATTGCCCTACGAGGTATAATTTGGTCCCGGTAATTACTAATGTTAAGCCGTTAAGTCACAAAACTTAAAGTCGGGTAACATAAAAGTACTATGCTTATAAGAATGTTAAAACTTATCATTATACCCTATTTTAAGTATTAATTAGATTGGAGTTAAAGTTTAACGGAGTACATAAACGTTGTTTAAAACCTATCAATGTAGGTTTAAATTTGCGTAAAATGTAAAACGTACAATGTTTACATTAAATAGAAAAATAGCGATAGTACATATAAATTCTATGACTCTATAAGAAATTTAATATGTCTAGAACACCTTGACTAATCATAGTCTAATATTGTTTATACTTTAATTACATAATTCGCGTTTGAATTTAAATAATAAGTTATATAGTAATGATCATGTAAATCAAGATAATAATATTAGTGAAAATGAATAGGTAAATATGAACATAATATTTAAAAGTTGCTAAACTTCCACCCCGTTAGAGGAATTACAACTTTCCATCCGGGATTTTGTTGTATGTGCCCGTGGAAGAGATGTGGATACTTTTGTCATATTTGATCTTCTCTTTCCTAGGTATATTCTGGCCCTCGACGAGAATTCTAACGTACTTTAACAATGGGGATTCGGCTTTGTTTCAACTGTTTGACCTCTCGGTCCATTATTTCAACCAGGTTATACTATATAATGTTAACTTGCTAATCAAGGTTTGATTTCTATTAATGGGATGATAAGGTTTTCGTCAGACATACATTTCTTTAGATTTGACACGTGGAAGGTATTATAGATTCCACTTAATTCTTGCGGTAGTTCGAGTTTATATGCTACCGGACCAATCCTAGCCAGGATTTTGAATGGCCCGATGTATCGTGGACTCAGTTTTCCACATTTTCCAAAATGAATTACGCCTTTCCAAGGCGAGACTTTTAACATAACTCTATCTCCAACTTGAAATTCTAAAGGTTTTCGTCTAGTTTCAGCATAGTTTTCTGACGATCTTTAGCATCTTGTAATCTATTTCTGATTTGTACAATCTTTTTAGTTGTTTGTTGTACAAGAGAAGAATACTTCCTAACATCAAGTGAAGAAGTATTATAGTTTAGTGTGTTCTTGTAACATAGTTACAATAGTGTTATATCTTGTAAATCATTTGTGTATATTGTGAAAGGTGTGTATAGTAGTTAGATTGTTGTGATCATAGGAAGGTTAGTTAGATCGTGGTGATCGTCAAGAGTTTAGATAGATCAGGGTGATCTTATTAGTGTCTAGGTAAAGTGTAGTGAAGTTGTGAAGTGAAGTTGTTGTGGAAAACTAGAAGGGGGGTTGAATAGTTTA
Organism: Tanacetum coccineum; assembly: GCA_026074375.1. Lineage (NCBI taxonomy): Eukaryota > Viridiplantae > Streptophyta > Magnoliopsida > Asterales > Asteraceae > Tanacetum > Tanacetum coccineum. The sequence goes on along the minus strand of BQNB010066760.1, from coordinate 19,211 downwards.
CCGCTTTTTAATTTGATGTATAGTTTGTTTATAAAAACTTAGGTTCAACTTTATGTGATCTCAATATGTGTACAATATAAACAATACAAGTAAGTAAAATTAAAATAATTATGAAAGACAAGAGATAAGAGTTCGAAAGATCAAACCACAACATAAGGATTTATAGTGGTTCGATAACGAAGCACCTCTTCGCCCTACTCCACTCCCCGAGCACCAAACTCGAGAGTTCTCTTCACTATGTCAACAAACTCCTTTTAGGCGGAGCAAACCGTACACAAATAAGCTTACACCAATTTCCGACACTAAGCTAAATGTCTAATCCTAGCTAGAACCAAATCTTTCATCAACTTAGTTTTTGAGGATAAATATAACAGCACTACTTCACTTACGATTCCAAACACTTCACGTCTCTTCATAAACTTCCACTTCACTTCACAACTACTATATTTCACTTCACAGCTTTTACTTCACTTTACAATTCCAACTTCACTCTGCACCTAGACACTACCACGATCACACCATATCTAAAACACTACTTACTATGATCACCAGATCTAACTATACTTTCATGAGCACCAACAATCTACATATTTACGAACAACTACAATACACACCTTCAGAATATACACCATAATGATTTGAAAGTTATGATATACAACTTCACAATAACAAAAACAAAATTTCAATATCTTTTTTTGTTTGATGATAAGAAGTATTCTCTCTTGCATTGAGGTATTTAAGCTGGAACATTTGGAAATAAATGTTATGATTAAATGACAAATGGAGTGTAGGTGATGTACTGGAATGATTTTAGACAGAAAAGAATAAGTGCAAAAGGTGAGAAAATCAGTGGAGAACAGTCTGCTATTTTTAGGCAAAGCTGGGAGCGTTTTATCTTGGTTGACCCCCTTAGCTCCATAGTCGGTCCCCTTATCACTAAGGGGGCCGCCAAGGCTCATACGCTCCCTTTTTTGTCTTTTCCAGGGGATGTGTTTTCTGAAACATTTCTAGCCGTTTTTTAAGGTAAGTAAAATGTGAAAATTGAATTCTAAATATTTGTTTGAATAAAAACATTCTGTTAAATGTAGAAAATGTTTTGTAATGGTTATAAACATGTTTGCATCATTTTTTATTAAAAATGTGAGTTTGAATAAAAATTCTTTTGATCATAAAATGCATTAAGCATTTATTTATTCATACCTTTGAATTTTCAAAATGAAAATTTTACTACTAATGACTTGTTTACGTTTAATTTTACATTGAGTATTTTTACATTTTGTAATTATCAAAACGTAAAGAGGTCAAAAAATATTAATAATGTTTTTAGGTATTATTTCTATCAACAATCTCCCCCTTTTTGATGATTACAAAATCTAAACTCATTAAATGTAAAATTATGTTTAAACAAGTATATAGTAAGTTTTATTTCCATTTCTCCCCCTTTTTGTAGAATCAAAAAGGCTTCATCGATGAATATGCGTAAAGTCGACGAAATAAACGCTCCCCCTTGATGTGTGCTCCCCCTCGTTCGAGGGCACCAAGGAATCGAGCTATGATAATTTTGCTACAAAAACGAGTTAGAAGAACAAGACAACCATATTCTAACATATTGCAAATAAAAAAGAAAAATATTAGAGCATATTGATAATGTTTGACAAGTGCCAATGAATTTGTGTAAACCAATAATCACAAATATATATATCAACTAGACTCAACATTTATAGATATGAGTCATTCAACCAACTAAAGATTTAAAGACAAGCAAGTGCAATCTTAAAAACATAAGACTAAAGACAATTAATTAAACATAAAAATTATGTATAAGACACAATCAATGCATCATCATTGAATATTATGCTTGAAGCAATAATATTACAACATACATAATGTAAATACAAAGCTCCTACTATTCATAGAATTCCCATAGGACTTGCTTGTAAAAGGTTTGGTTGGAAAATTATTTGAAACATGAGTAACTAAACATAGAGTATGTTTAGTTTGGAGAAAGTGATGGTGGTGGTGGCGAATTTGGTGGTGGTGGTTGTGAAAGCATGTGTTGGATATAGGAGAACATATATTGAAGTTCTTCACTTAAGCCAAGGATAAGTCTATGGTTGTGGATGCAACACAAGCATGTTTCTCCATGTGCTTCAAGTAGATTCCAAGAAATAGGATGACCAAAAAGAGGTGGTCGAGTGTTATTGAGGTGATGGAGTATTGAATTAGATGTCAAGTGGAGTGATTGGTGATTTGAGTTTGGAATCAATGGAGGATGAAGAAGTGGCTACGATGGATGGAGTTTTTGAGGGTGCATTTGGGGCACTTGGTGATAAGACTTGGTAATTTGGAGAAGCAGTTTTGGTATCATCAATAATTAGATCAATGAATAGTTGTTTTGGTGGTATTATGTATATTCTTGGTCTTTTGGAAGGTTTGGAGGTGGTAGCTTTGGTGGATGTCATGGAGGTTTTTGGTGGTTGATAATGGATGAAGAAGATGATGAAGTGGTGGTAAACATTTAGAGGGAATTTATTGGAAGAGAATAGTTTGGAAATGGATATGAATTGAAACATTTAGTTCAAGAATTTCCAAAATGTGTTCGGTTTTCTGGGTTTTTAAAGGTAGCTCAGGCTAGATAAAAGAGAGTCAAAAAAAAGCAGAAGAAAAGTAAATCTTGTAAAATGGATGGACCGACCCCATTTATCTATAGTGATTCGCCAGACCTTATTTTTAAGGGACCGACCTTTTTGAGCCTAAGGGGTGGGGACCCGGACAATCTTACTTTTCAGACGGCCAAAATTTTTATTTTTGCTAAAATTTTGTGATAAAGGTTGTGTTTTGGTGATCAATTTGCAACAAGTCCTATGTGAATGTATATATGGTCATGAAAAAAATAAATCATATATGCATTTAACACATAATAGTTCATAAAATAAAGATGCATGATTATATTCTAATGAGCTTACTAATGATCCATAATAATTAGATGGATGATTATATTCTAACGAGCTTACTAATGAGCTTACTAATGATCCGACTAAATCGGGTTATCATCACATAAACAAGTGAATAATCATAGCCATAAGTTCACGTAAAGTCTTAAAAAAAGTTATTCTACCGAGTCTAATCATTCATTTCAACATCTTTATTTCTTTTTCTTTCCAAAGACTCCTCGCAATGCCTTGCCAAATGATTTGAATCCACCTCTAACTTCCTCATAGATTTGTTATGTTTGATTGAGTGATGTGTCATTGTGTGGTGTTAATTTTATGATTTCAAGTTTTAAATTTATATTTTTTAGATTAACCAAAATCAACACTTTAACGGGCAGTGTACGAGTTCCGGATGGTAGTTTAGTTTTGTGGTAAGTAGGGTGTCGATCACTAAGAGAGAGAAATAATCTTTCAATTTATTAATATATTGGTTATCTAAACTAAGTTAATTCTATTCACCACCAACCCTATGCTAAACCTATGTTAATCCTAAATCTAACAGATAAGGGGGTTTTCAGCCTGAGAAACTGGCATGGGTTTGGTGGTGACTAAAATCAACTTAAGACACTATAACACACGTAAGCAAATTAACAGAAGATAGAAGAGCGGTCTAGCCAAATTAAAAAAACTGTTATTAACCTTTATGAATCTATCAGAAACATTGTTTTGTTTATTTAGTGCCAAATGATTACTTATATACGTGCGGCATATCCATTCTTAAGTATTAAGGCTTGGTAGGCTGGGGTTACTTCTTCCTTAAACCTAGACACGTATAATTCTGTCACAATTAAATGCATCCGCATAAAGCATCCTTATTTGCTGATTATAATTTATCAGGGATTAAAGCAATGGTGATCTTGTTAAACCCTAGCTCATAGAGACTTTACCCACTTACTGCTTAATGGCAGTCTTACAACTAGTAGTCTATCATCCAAATCTTTACCAATTAATCGAGAACTGCTCGTTGATCCCAAGGTTCACCGGTGTGGTCCAACTAAGCTCACAATCTAAGGTTAAAGATAGGTCATTATTTGTGATCCTATTGGTCCAGATGTATAAATCACTATATGGAGAGCTATCCCGGTATCTAGATTACTTGGTCCCATATCACTAGATCAGTTGAATGATAGGTCGCCTAACAAAACGCACGTTAAAAAAAGTTAACTGATAAACATAAACAAGCAATCAATGATAAATTAAGCAATCAAGATAAATAAACCAAACATTTACATCTTTATAATAATGGCTAATACCCAAAGGTATTAGCCTTCAAAGTCATAATCAATACAAGAGTAATAATTTAGCCAAGGCAAACTAACTGAGTTAACGAATGATACCAAAAACTAAACGATTACAAAAGTATAGGAAATTACAAGTTCTTTCCTATGGAATTAATTACGTTGCAAGACCTCTTCTGCTCTTCTTCTCCTCTGAAAATTGACTTTTATGGTTTAGGTATCGAAACTATGATTTAGCACACTTAAAACTCGTTTTTGAGTTTTCTATTTATAAGGTCTAGAAAAAGGTCAATAAGGCATATCGAAAGAATTTGATATGGCGAATTGGGGTTTCTTAGAGTAGGGACCACGTTCGATATCTTCCAGAATATTTTATTTCCATAGCTTGAATACGACGTATAGGATTCTTTGGATACCGTGTATTGATCTCGTTTCCTTCTTGGTATTTAGTGAATTGAAGTACATGCATAGATAAGCCGTATCTTCCTTGATGGATACGATGTATTGGTTGTCAGAATAGTAATATTCAAATATCTTCATTTAAGCTCCAGAATGCGTGCCTTTTAGTCAACTTTCACCAAGTACTCCATAATTACTGCAATTCTTAAATACAAACGATTAAGTAACAATTCTTTGCAATAATTATACAAAATGGGTTAATTACATGGGATAAATGATGCTATAAAAGTGACGTTATTTGATGTCATCAAATATCCCCCCACTTGAATCCTACTTGTCCTCAAGTAGCCTTTAGAAGTTTATGAAAATGTATCCCTAAGGATTTTTCTGTTTAAGCATTTATTTGATCTATTACAAGTACACAACCAAACACCTCACGAAATAGGAAGATGAAAACACTCAAATCACTCAACTAATCTATGTGGTAACATGTAACTAATTTGCTCAATTGCTCGGTCGTGACGAGTATTCTATCATAGGCTTGGCAAGGATACACATCTCCACCACTAGAGCTAAGGAGTAACAAGTTTATAAAGGTAAAATGGGTTTTTATAATAAGGCTTAGGGTTGATCATTCTACAATCTTTCACCAAAAGTACCACACCAACAAGGAAGCTGAAGCACACATACATGGCTGTAATGACAGAATAGACATGTGTGTTCGATCACATCCTCATTCAGGTTTAACCAATGGTTAGGATGAAGAATGATATAGGGGTGAGGGATCTTTGTATCTTTATCATACAATAGTAATAATCCAAACCAAGGCAGATGGAGACATGCATTACATGGCTCTGTACGACGGAATAGACATGTGTTAATTGCTCGATTACATCCTTCATTCGCGTTAAAACCCCAATGGTTTAATGATTAGGAAAGGGAATTTTAATTGTTGTTAAACAAAAATTTCGAAGAGCAAATAGACTAGTCTCCCAAGATACAAGTTGCTAGATAACTTTTTAACCCTATCCAGTTACCATGAACTAATGACAAAACTATTTACACACGGTCTTGATCAGAGATCAAAAATAACAACCTGGTTGGCGTTCCTGCAACGTAACTTTCCAATCATCCATAACTTCTACATACTTTTAAAAGACAGTGCGATATCTATTCACTTATAACAAAAACTTTACATCGTTGACTTATAGACGTATCAACGAATAATCGATCCTTCTTATAATTCCTTCGGTCTAAGCTTTTGCAAAATGATTATCTCCAAACTTTCCTCCTCTTTTTTTGTTGCGACTTTTCTATTTTTTTCGTTTTTTTCATATACTAACTACGAAACTCAGTGTAATTTCACCATCTTTACGATCATAATAACTCTGGATAATTCCTTCGATATTCTTCATTCTTCGGACGTACCAATAATTGTGTTGGTAGTAAAAATACATGAGTTTTGACTATTTTATACATTCCCATTTGCAATATGCAAATTTCTTCCCAACTGTACCAAAGATAGAAAATTGACACAAGACTCGAGAAATACATACTTTACACTTTAAGCAACTAGCAACTGATAAATGGACTTAATCTAACAGGGTAGGCTAAGGTGTAAAGGTGTAACAAAATAAACAGTTGGTGTTATTCCTAAAGGATTGGCTCTATTGGTTTTTGTTAAGAGTGCTTATTTTTCAAGCTTATACAAGCTTTTTCTGGTTGGCCTACTGTTTGTGTGGTCACGGTTTGAGACAAGAAAGAAAGGACACAAGGACTATGTTTTGTGTTTTGGCAAAAAGATACGAAACAGTACCACAACGGTTTGTTATTTTATTTAGGCAGCCGTTTGCTTAAATTTGGCCACTACAGTTTGCTTAAACCTCTACGTAGCGGTTTATGCAACATAACCTCGTAGAGGTTTGTGTATCAAAAAAGGACAGCGGTTTGTGACATATTTTTTTGACATCGGTTTGTGCCGTAGCGGATTGATACAGGGGTAGCGGTTTATTCTTTTGTAATGAATTATCTAAATGAAACTCTGCCCAAATTTACTCGATTCTACGACATATGCGTTTAAAAGAAGACGTGTAACAGTTTAAAGGTTAAACATGCATATTTCAACGTGTTTCGAGTTTTTCGCTTTCGGGTTTCGTGGTTCGCGGATCTTAAAATTATACTCATTACGATCGCGGTCCTTCGTAGATCATCGTAGTATATTTATTTTGGTTTAATCATCACTTATAAAGATCAAAAACGAAGAAAGAAATAAGAAACCTAAACGTGTTCTAAACGAAGAAGACGATGAGAAACAGAACATATGCATGCTTAATATTTTATAGTAGTTTGAAATTTAAAATTTTACACTTTTAACCTTATCTTTCAATACTTTTCACTTTTTAGCCCATAGTTAAGAAATAGTTTACTATTAGCAATTAGTAATAAAAAGGTTTAGTTTTAGTCCTTAAGCTTTAAAACAATTTTAATTTTAACCTTTTACTTTTCATCATTTTCATTGGTAACCTTAGTTTTTCAAACATTTTTACTTTTAGTTTTTGTTTTGTCAAAACTCCTTACTTATTTTTTTTTTACTTATTTAGCCTTTATTTGAACCTTTGTCACCATTAGTCCTTATTTCAAGTTTTTTTACAATCGTTAATTTATCTCAAGCAATTTAACGTCAATAACGATTTCAACGAAATCAAAACCAAAACAAATCACTTTATCTACTTAAGATCTGTAATTCATTTCACAACAAATCAGATAAAATGGGAACGAAAGATATGATTTCTTCGTGTTCAGAAACAAAAGATGTGCATGCAATAAAATACAAATGTCAAAAGCAAAAGAGAGATGCATGGCATATTTTCATTCTCTTCATTCACACCTTCAGGTTCTTTCTAAAAAAGACTTAAAAGGCACTCGTATCGAACATGGATTCAAACGGCATTTCCGTTACTCTTTGGTCAAGATAATGAGACTTTCACAAGTACGATGCTTCTCAACGTAGATCAACATAAAAAGCAACTTTGTTGGGAATTTTGAGTTACTACTGCCAGTACTACTTTACTCTTGTTGGTTCAAGATTGTATACGCTGCTAAAGTCTATAGAATGTGGAAGATGTAAGTTTGTACTGCTGGTTATATTAGTTGTCACTGTCAATTCATATGTTAGTACTGACGTTTAGGTAGTAGTGCTAAAAGTGAATGTGCATGAGATATTATTAGGAATAGATATGCCATTATCATTGTCACGTGTTTTGTAAGCCCATTAAGTTTCTTGGTGTATAAAGGAATGCTACGGGTCTTTCCGTTAGTATAATCAATTATGTTGGTTTATTCTGTAAACCACACCAGAATATTTGCAATCAATAGATCTAAAGGGTTTTGTAGTTTTCTTTGTTTCTCTTTGTAATACAAGTTAGATTTCCACATCACTTGTACGTATTCTCATAATCATTGTTTTCATATAGTTAGTTTGGATTTATCCTAGTTAACTAAGCTTTAACAGCTAAGGTAGATCTGTTTATCTAGGACTTCCACAATGGTATCAGAGTCTTGTGGATGACATCTGTATAAAGAACAAACTTTATCACTTCTAGATCTCTCCTATAAAATACAATGTATGAAGGTGAAGAACTGCTACACCAATAGCACCAGTAGAATCTCCTCAAATGGTGTCTATTGTAAAACTTCCTATCCTCAAGAAGGGTGAATATACCCTTTGGAGCATGTGGATAGAGCAGTATCTCACTAACACAGATTATAGTTTGTGGCAAGTGATCTTGAATGGTGATGGTTCTATACAAGTAGCAACAGATGAAAATGGTGTTGAAACTGAACTACCTCCAAAGACTGCTCAAGCACTATTAGCAAGACAAAGAGAAAGAAGACTAAATGCTTTTTGCTTTTGGCTATTTCCTGGATGAGAATCAATAGGTTCCATGCGCAATAAAAGTGATGCAAAAAACTTGTGGGCTGTATCAAGAGTATGTTGGTTGGTAATGTGTGATTCTATAGAAAATACAGAAGAATGTCTTGAAGCAACAATTTAAAAACTTTTCTGTATCTGACACAGAAGGCCTAGATAAAGCATATGATAGGTTTCAAAAACTTATCAGCCTACTAGAAGTTCATGGTGCAGCTGTTTCTAATGAAGATGCAAATCAGAAATTTTTAAAAGCTTTACCTTCATCATGGAACAATGTAGCCTTGATTATGAGGAACAAAGATGGTATAGCTTGAATTTGGATAGTGGATGATTCTATACATAACCTAAACAGTGTTTTGAAGCTAATATCAAAGTTCCTCTGGATCAATCTTCAAACTATCTCAAAATGTGGATTTCTCTTTGCAGAAGACACTAGCAGCAGTAATGAAGTTAATACTGCTAATGGTGTTTCTACTGCATCAGGCTATAATTCTCAGGGATAAGCCTCTTCATCATCATATACTGATGATCTAATATTCTCATTCTTTGCTAATCAGTCAAATAGTCCACAACTGGATTGATGGAACTGCCCTAGATCTGATTGTTCATGTATAATTTTGGAAGAATGGACCTTAAATGGAAAGGTGCATGCTTTTCTATAAGGGGTTTTTAGCGTGTTTATAAGAAGACTAGAAGAAAGTTAATCTTCAATGGCAAAGAACCTATAGGTTTTGATAAAACTAAGGTTGAATGCTTTAACTGTCATAGAAGGGGCCATTTTGCAAAGGAATGTAGAGCACCAAGAAATCAAGGGAACAGGAATGGAGATGCAAAGTATAGGAGCAGGGACAACACCAGAAGGACTGTACCAGTGGAGACCTCTGATGCATTGGTTGTTCAGGACAATGCTTTGATTGTCCAAGATGGACTGGGATATGACTGGAGTTATATAGCTCAAGATGAACCAACTGAGTTTGCTCTCATGGCCTACACTTCAAACTCCTCAGGGTCTGACACAGAGGTACAATCTTGTTCTAAAAACTATGTAAAAACATATGAAAAACTTCAAAAACAGTTTGATGAACAGCGACAAACTCTTAGTAAGGCTAATCTAGAAATTATAGCTTATCAGTTAGGCCTAGAATCTGTAGAGGCACAGTTAGTTGTTCATCAGAAAAATGAAGCTGTCTATGAAGAAAAGATTGCAGTCTTAGAATTTGAAGTAAAAGACAAAAGTAATGCTGTCACTAGACTTAAAAATCAGTTAGATGAAACTTTAAGAGAAAAAGATGATTTAAAAGCTAAACTAGAACAGTTTGAAACATCTTCTAAAAACTTAAATAAACTGATTAATAGTCAATTAAGTTCTAAAGATAAAACTGGTCTAGGATATGGAGATAAATTGAATGAAAATGATTCAAGTGGTAGTGAATTGTTTAATAGTGTCTTTGATAGTCGTTCAAGTGATGGAGATGACAATCAAACAAATGATAGGTTCAAAAAGGATAATGGATATCATGTTGTTCCTCCTCCTTTAACTGGGAACTACATGCCTCCACTAGCTGACCTATCTTTTGCAAGATTAGATGATTCTGTTTATAGGCCTACAGCAAATAAGAATAGTGCTAGTATGTCTCAAGTTGAAACAAGTACATCTCAAACTAGCAATACTAGTGTAGAAATGTCTAGAGTTAAATCTGTTAGGTCTAGTGGAGTTATCATTGAAGATTGGGTTAGTGATGATGAGGAAAATTTTCAATCTAATGATTTGCAAGCAACAGACAAACCTAGTTTTAAAAGGATTGAGTTTACAAATGCTAGGAATGAATCTGTTAAACCTAAACAAGCTTAAAAACCTAGGATAATCACTCAAAATCCTAAGGTGGATAGAAGAGATTGGAATGGGAAAATGACTCAAAAACTGGGGTTAGGATTTGGGTTTACAAAGAAAGCTTGTTTTGTTTGTGGCAGTTACAACCATCTAATAAAAAACTATGATTTTCATGAAAAGAGAATGGCTAAATCTGTTTTGAAAGATATGGGAAAAGTTACTTATCATAGGGAAGTTAGACCAGTTTGGAACAACACTCAGAGAATAAATCATTACAATAAATTTATTCCATCTGCAGTCTTAACAAGGTTTGGAAGAGTACCAGTTAGTTCTGCCAAGCAAAGCTCTTTCAAAGCAGCAACATCAACTGGTGCAGTCAAACAAGTTAATACTGCTACCCATACAAATAGAGTGAATGTTTCAAAAACAAGAACAAATATTTTTCATAAGTCACATTCGCCTATTAGAAGGCCTTTTTATAAATCAACAGCACCAAACACTAGTATTTCAAATGAAATAGTTAATACTGTCAGAGTAAAGGGTGTTAATACTGCTAGGCAAACAACAATTAGTGTTGTTAAGGGTAATGGGGTCACTGCTGTTAAGGCCTCAGCAGGTTGTGTTTTGAGACCCAAAATGACTGATTTGAACAATGTCTCCAAAGACAATAGTGGATCATGGGTCTCAAAAAGAGTAAATTATATAGATCCACAAGGTAGACTCAAGTCAGTAGTGGCTTAGGTCCCCAAGAGACACTGACTCTCTTACTTTTGTGCAGGAAAATCCACAACAAGCTTTGAAGAACAAAGGAATATTTAACAGTGGATGTTCCAGGCACATGACAGGGAACAAAGACTTCCCTACTGACTATCAAGACATTGATGGAGGTTTTGTTGCTTTTAATGGAAGTGCTATAGGTGGTAAGATAACAAGAAAAGGAAAGATAAAAACAGATAAGTTAGACTTTGAAGATGTGTTCTTTGTCAAAGAACTAAAGTTTATATCTTTCTCTGTCTCACAAATGTGTGACAAGAAAAACAGTGTTCATTTCACTGAAACTGAATGTCTTGTTTTGTCTCATGGATTTAAGCTACTTAATGAAAGCCATGTACTGCTTAGAGTTCTAGGCAAAGCAATATGTACATCTTTGATTTAAAGAATGTTGTTCCTTCTGGAGATTTAACTTGTTTGTTTGCAAAAGCCACAATTGATGAGTCTAAATTATGGCATAGGAGGCTGGGTCATGTGAATTTTAAAACAATGAATAAACTTGTGAAGGGAAACCTTGTAATAAGTCTTCCTTCAAAGATTTTTGGGACAATGAAACATATTTTTTTAACTTTTTTTTATGTTGCTTGTCAGAGGGAAAGTGATTAAGTGTAGAATACAATATCCTTTTGTACCATAAAATGACCCAATTAAACCATAAACAGATAAAAAAAAAAAAAAATGGCAAAGAAAATTGCTTGTATTTGTGTTTTGTCTGTGCAGGTATGGTAAGTCAAAAATCACAAGAAACAGTCCAAAAGCGAGCAGTACGGACTCGAGAATCAGAAGAGTACAATCGAAGCCCGAAAAGTCATGCCTCAGTCATATTCAGTCAAAGAAAAGCCATCAATGGTCAAACAAAGTCAACAAAGCCATTTCTCGTATTATAAAACACAAGGGCCAAAAAATTGCAAAATCTCAAATTCGTTATAACTAGAAAATAGAATAAGAGAACTCAAGGTAATTGTGCAAACTCCCCAAACTCCAACAGTTTTAACTGTCAAAAAAGGGGCGGGAACCCTTTTTACTATTCATTCGTCTCCCCCATTTTACCATCCAGTAAAAAAACAAAGGGCATTTATGGTAAATTAAAAGGGCTAGATGGTCAATTAAGGAGCTCATAAGTGCAAGGCAAGGGTCAAATCAGTCTTTCCAAGAGATTCATTAGCTCAAGCTCAAGCTCAAGCTATGTTAGCCATGGTAAAAGCACAAATTTATGTGGGTTTTGTGCTAAACTCACTCACTAACTACACAAAGTCACATCAAAGAATGACACGCTGGCAATCCTCATGTGTCTACCATTTGATCTTTTTTTAAAAGGTTAAAGTGAAGCTCAAATGATTTAAATAAATGATTGGCCAGGATTGAAGATTGTAGAGCATGGCAAGAGGGTCTGGAAGCTTCACAAACACCTGTAAATACGGCCCTCACTTCTCACACACATGATATCACTTGTTTTTTTGTAATTTTTAGTTTAAGCTTAAATTCGTAATTTCTCTTATGTTATTTTCTTTTTTTGAGTGTAAATGTAAATCGTTTCTTTAATTAATGAAGTCAGTTTTTAGTATTTTAAATCTATTTTTAAGCTCTCTTTTAAAGTCATAAGTTCTCTGATAAGCCAAAGTGTCTTCAATAGCTAATATGATCTTAGTAAGTCTTTCAGTCTATAAGCTGAATAGAGCTTGTTGATTCAGTATAATTCTTATCTAAAACCTTAATTCAGTTTAAACTTACATGGATCGTATTGGATTAGAGCTTTTTGGAAGGGGGTCTTAACTTGGAAGAGATCCCAAGGACTTATATCCTAGCTTATTAATAAGCTAGGGAGCTTGTAGCTCCTTAATGGTACCTTTTTGTTTAGCTCAAAGTCTTAAGTAAGTTTCTCTCTTCTCTACTCTTAATTTCAGTTTTAAAGTGTTAGTTATAGCTTAATGTTTATTTACTGCTTATTTGCTTATTCTCCTTGCATTATAGTGCGTTTTGTAGTATAATTTGCTTAATAATCATTGTTGATTATTTGTGTTTGATTAAATTCGTTTAGATCTTCTGTCTTTCATATACTTTGTCTAAAAACCTCTAAAAACCAAAAATATAGTAAAATAGTATAGATCTTAGATTAAGGCTTATTAAGTTGTTAAGTTTTGTTAATTAAGTTTGTTTTAAGCTAGTTTTTTGTCTGGTATTCAGTAATTGTTCATTAGATTCATTCTAAAAAGCTTTTCTCATAACTGTCATAGTAGTAAAGGTGTGTTTGGCACAAGTGTGTTTGACCTCTAAAAGTCAATGATTTAGTGCAAAACCTTTTTAGTTAGCTTTGGATTTAGTTATAAGCATTAGGTAATGAGATTTTATAAATTAGATTTAAGAATTTAAAAGATTTGAGCTTATATTAAGATCAACAGCACCAGGGTACATTTTCTTAGAATTTAACTTGTGAAAATTTTGATCTAAGCCCTCCAAGGCTTAAATCTTGTTTGCATCTTGTTAATACACTCTATTTGAGTGTGTTTTAGTGCAGGATTTCCCTTAGGAAACCTGCACTTTCGTTTTGCACTTGTGCAAAAGTGCACCAGTACTAACAAGAAGTTAGTACTGCTACCAGTACTAACAAAAAGTTAGTACTGCTAGCTTAGATTTTAGCTAGGAACTTATAATTTTTAGGTTCTTAAATTCAAGTAGGATTAAGTTTAGTTATAGCTTATTATAAATTTAGTTTTAGTTTTCATTTTCTAGCTTATTTCATAGCTTAATTCTGTTCTTAAAAGTCCAATTACATCAGCAGTACCTTCAAGTGAAAGTACTGCTGAACTTTTACACTAGCAGTAGTAACCTCAGTTACTACTGCTGTGTTCTTAGCTTAATTTAGATTGGTAATTTTAGGATTTAGCTTGCCAAATTCAGTAGGACTTGAGTTTTAATATAGCTTAATATAGATTGAGTCTTAGTTTTCATTTTCTAGCTTAATCTCTTAGTTTAATTTGCTTTTAAAAAAGTCTTCAAAAATCTCAAAAAGTCCAAAAACAGTAGGAACTTTAGTAGAGGTTTTACTGTGATAATTTAGCTTATGAGTCTAGATTTTTCAGCTTATATAGATAGATTATAAGTAGTTTAAATTGTCCTTTAAGTTTTAGAGCCCAGTTTAGCTTTTTAAGGATTTTAGCTTATTTTGATTTTGTGTTACTTTGCTTATTTCCTGAGTTTGCCTAGTTCATGCTTAATTTTAGTAGATTAAAAGCATTTCTAGGTTAGATTTCTTTGCATTTTTAGATTAAGCACATCATAAGCTATCTAGATCACTTTTCCTTTTTAGAGTTGAGCTTAATTTGAGCATTTTATAGCTGTTTAAGTGAAAATAAGCCCAAAACCTCACTTTCTGTAAACAGCTTAAAGATAAGCTCTTTTTGAGCTTATTATTGATTTTCAGCACAAGGTTCTTTTATTAAATTTGTTCATTATAGTTTAATCTCCAACTTTGCTCTTTTAAGTTTTTGATAATAAGCACTTTTCAAATCTCACCTTAATTCGGGCCTTAGTTTGTTATCGGGGTAGACCCTCAGGGACCATTCTTGTAATTTTTCTATTTTAGTTGTTTCTTAGTTAATCCTTGCCCGTTAAGTGCTTTAGCTTAGTCAATCCTTTTCCCTTTTTGCACCATTAGTCCCTATTTTAGTTAAGTAATTAGTTTTATTTAGTTTTAATTAATAATTAGGGTTAGTCTTAATTAGTTTAATTAGTCTTTAATAAAAAGATAAAAATTAGGGCTTTTATTTTTAATAATTTTCGGCACTCTTTCTTTATTTAATGAAATTTTAGTTTACATTTTTAGGGCTAAATTTTAGTCCATTTGCTTAATAGTTGCGTTTACCGTATATGTTTAATTGTTCATTTTAATTTTATTTTCATCCCTTTCCAAATCAAACATCTTTGCTTCATTCAAATCAGAATCCGATCCTAAACGTGGTTTCAATTTCACTAGTCATTGGGGATAACGACCCGGGTGATCATACTTACCTGGTTAAATATACGTATTATATATTATATTATATATATTTTTGAGAGTGAATTTTATCAAGGGTAACTTGGTAATCTTCTTAATTACTCTTAGGATTATATTATTTTGTGATATATTTTAGGTATAGTAAATTGCATCAATCAAAAAGCAACACAAGGCTTCCTGTAAGGCTAAACTTATGAGCTCTATCAGCCAACCCTTACAGATTTTGCATATGGACTTATTTGGTCTAACATTTGTTAGGAGTATCAACCATAAAACATATTTCCTTGTAGTGACTGATGACTTTAGCAGATTTAGCTGAGTTTTCTTCTTAGCCTCTAAGGACGAGACTAGTGGGATTCTTAAGAGATTTATAACAGAAATAGAAAACCAATTAAACCATAAGGTCAAAGTAATCAGGTGTGGATAATTGGGACAAATATTAAACAAAGGAATGAATGAATTCTGTGGATTAAAAGGGATAAAAAGGGAATTTAGTGTTGCTAGAACTCCACAACAAAATAGGAAGTTTGCTATGTGGAAAGAACATGACTCTGATTGAGGCAGCTAGGACTATGCTAGCAGACTCACTTCTACCAACTGTATTTTGGGCTGAAGCAGTTAATACTGCTTGTTATGTTCTGAATAGGGTTTTAGTGACCAAGCCTCATAACAAGACACCCTATGAACTTATAATTGGCAGACCACCAAGCATAAGTTTCATGAGACCTTTTGGATGTCCTGTTACTATTCTAAATACCCTAGACCCTTTAGGCAAATTTGATGGGAAGGCTGAAGAAGGGTTTTTAGTAGGGTACTCTGTAAATAGCAAAGCTTTCAGGGTATTTAATTCTCAAACCAGAAAAGTTGAAGAGAATCTGCATGTAAACTTTCTTGAAAATAAACCAAATATTGCAGGACAAGGACCTAACTGGCTTTTTGATATTGATTCCTTAACAAATTCTATGAACTATCAACCAGTTACTGTAGGGAATCAAACTAACAAAAATGCAGGTCCACAAGAAGCTAATGGTGATACAGGTTTGAAGAAAAGTGTTGATGCTAGACAATCTGAAGAAAAGAATGTGTCTACTCAACAATATATTGTGTTCCCATTATGGTCTTCTATCTCTTCAAGCTACAAGAGCTCAGATGAAACATATAAAAATGATACAGCTGATGATGCTGCTGGTGAAACTCCTGTATAAAAACCAGCAAGTGAGAATGAACAAGCCTTGAAGAATGTTCTTGATAAGATGATGGATCAAGAGAAGGAGGCTTCAGAGCAATCAGATGCTGTTAGAAAAGAGTTTGAAGCACAGTGCAACAGGGAGCTTCTTCAAGGGAAGGCTACTAAAGCCAGCAGTACTAACAGTTTTAATACTGTTAGCACACCAGTTAATACTGTTGGTGGATCAAGAATTTTTTGTGATGCTGGATCATCATTTGTTCCTCTTAGTAAATTTACTAATCTTCCAGATGATCCACTCATGTCTGATTTGGAGGATACTGTTGAAGTTCCAAATACTGGCATTTTTGACAGTACTTTTAATGATGAAGATTTGGACACTTACAATTCTCCTTTTATTGATCAAGTTATGGGTGCAGAGGCTGATTTCAACAACATGGAACCTTCAACTGTTGTCAGTCCTATTCCCACAACTAGATTACCACTATATATCATCCTAAAGATTCAAATAATTAGAGATCCAAAGTCAGCAGTACAAACAAGGGGCATGTCAAAGAAGAATTATGGAGAACATGCTATGATAAGCTACATCCAAAAACAGAAAAGGATAAATCACAAAGATTTCCATAATTGCTTATTTACAT
The DNA here is from genome assembly GCA_026074375.1 of Tanacetum coccineum. Classification (NCBI taxonomy): domain Eukaryota; kingdom Viridiplantae; phylum Streptophyta; class Magnoliopsida; order Asterales; family Asteraceae; genus Tanacetum; species Tanacetum coccineum. The sequence continues at coordinate 2,224 of BQNB010066760.1, read as the reverse complement.
GTTTCCTCTCTCAGCAGGAACCCACAAAGATAGCTCAAGCCCTTGATGATGAAAGCTGGGTTGAAGCAATGCAAGAAGAGCTGCTTCAGTTCAAGATCCAGAAGGTATGGACACTAGTTGACCTTGCTTATGGCAAGAAGGCTATTGGTACAAAGTGGGAGTATAGAAATAAGAAAGATGAAAGGGGTATAGTAGTCAGAAACAAAGCCAGGCTGGTAGCACAAGGATACAAACAAAAAGAAGGCATTGATTATGATGAGGTGTTTGCTCCTGTTGCCAGGATTGAAGCAATCAGGTTATTTTTGTTGTGTATCAGATGGATGTTAAAAGTGGCTTTCTTTATGGTACTATTGATGAGGAGGTACATGTTAGCCAACCTCCAAGTTTTGTGGATCCAGAATTTCCAGAAAAAGTTTACAAAGTGGAGAAAGCCTTATATGGTCTACACCAAGCTCCTAGAGCTTGGTATGAGACTCTCTCTACCTATCTGCTGGACAATGGATTCTACAGAGGTCAAATTGACAAGACTTTGTTCATAAAGAGAGTCAAGGGTGATATTCTACTGGTACAAGTATATGTAGATGACATCATCTTTGGTTCCACTAAAAAGTCTTTGTGTACAGATTTTGAGCAAATAATGCACAAAAGGTTCTAGATGAGTTCAATGGGAGAGCTCACTTTCTTCTTGGGTTTACAAGTCAAACAAAAAGAGGATGGAATCTTCATTAGTCAGGACAAGTATGTTGGTGAAATCTTGAAGAAATTTGGCTTTTCTAGTGTAAGGACAGCCAGTACTCCTATGGAAACCAATAAGGCTTTAACAAAAGATGAAGATGGTGAGGATGTTGATGTCCATTTATACAGGTCAATGATTGGGTCATTGATGTACCTTACATCCTCCAGACCAGATATTATGTTCTCAGTTTGTGCATGCTCAAGATTTCAAGTTCAACCAAAAGTTTCCCACTTAAATGCAGTAAAAAGGATCTTTAGATACCTAAAGGGTCGACCCAATTTAGGCCTTTGGTATCCTAAGGACTCTCCTTTTATATTGGAAGCTTTTTTAGATAGTGACTATGCAGGTGCCAGTTTGGGGGGGGAAACGGGGGGAAATCACATAGGGGGGAAGGAGTTTGTCAATTCTTAGTTCAAGGTCAATTCTCTTGGCAATGTATAAAGCCAAACTGTAGTGGCTAATTCAATATTGAAGCTGATATATTATCTGCTTCTCACTGTTGTGGTCAAGTGCTTTGGATCCAAAATCAGATGTTAGATTATGGATACAATTTTATGCAGACAAAGATTCATGTTGACAATGAGAGTGTTATTTATGTTGTCAAGAATCCTGTCTACCATTCTAAAACAAAGCATGGGCTTAGCTTTCTCTATTTGAAGAAACTATATACTGCTGGTACAAAAAGTTTATACTGCTAGGCTTGGTTAGTACTGCTTAGTTGTCATGGGTGGATTGATGCTTGACATGGTTTGGAGATGCTTTTTAGACGAATTTGAAGCTTAATCTGATATCTCAAGGATTAGTACTGCTAGGTTAAGCAAAGCAGTATGGTTGGATTTGGTGTGATCATAAACAACTGGAAGTCTTGAGTGGAATGGATTACATCTGGTATGTTGTTTTGGTTAACAATTTTTGACTTCTATTCATGGGTTATGCATAAATATGGATCCTTATGAATTCTCACATGTCTATCTAGTTGTTTCTAGTGTGTTTGTGATGAATAGAGGCATGTTATTACATAGTTATTGGAGAACAAGTTAATACTATTAGACTAATATTAATACTGTTAGACTAATATTAATACTGCCAGGCTAATATTAGTACTGCTTGTTACCATTAATACTGTTGGTGCATAACCAAGCACCTGAGGGTGAAGGTTCAGTAACAACCCCTGAACCCCAACCCACACCCTCTACTTCACAACCAGTTTTTCATGAATCTCAAACTGATTAGCAACTACTCCTATCTCCAACTACATATCAAAGAAAAAAGAAAGACTCAAACACGTAGAAGAACCAAAAAGGGCACTAAGTTACCTCAGACTAGTGTACCTCAAGACCTTGAAGCAGATGGGGTTATCCATAAGGAGGAGGTGACAGTGTGGAAAGGGCTATCTGTGGTATATCTTATATCATAACACGGGGTCGATTCTTGGATCTAGCTAGTTTCTAGAGAGAGAAACACTAGAGAGAGAATAGTCTAGAGAGA
>BQNB010066759.1:6071-18286 GCA_026074375.1 Tanacetum coccineum | reverse complement strand
TGATTGATAAAAGCTAGATTCACCGTAAAAAAGTTTGTGGAGGTATAAAGATAAAAGAATTGATAAGGGTGGTTTCGTCATTTACTATTATCTTCATACACATTTGAGAAGTGATACTACGTCGTTTTTGGCTTTCTGCTACAGTAAAATAAACAGTACCCGGCCCACTGGTCTCGGGTACTGTTCATCGGCAAAAAAAAAACTTTATAATCTCTCTTCCTTTCTTTGGCCAAAAAATAAGAAAAAAAAATTACGGGAAGTACTCTCATTTTTAACTATTTACGACTTTCTATCGGTCTGGGCAAAAAAAATGCGCGATTGTCATTTAATATAAGAACAAAAACAAACTATTAAACATGAGACCGAAAAAATAAACCCGAAAAAAAAAATTAATGCCCCACAACAACACGCGAAAAATTAACGCCCGCAGCAACGCGCGGGAAAAGAAAAAGTAATACGCCGTCGTATTACTATGTGTTGCTACAGTATCCCGTTTTTTGGGCTCCCAACTTTGGGCCGACCCATTTGATTTTTTTTTTCTTTAGTAATTAGGCAATGTAAAAAAAAAAAATTGCTTGGTACAAAATAGGAAAAAAAAATTCAAAAGTACTGATTTACTCAGATAAAAAAAATACCCGCGACATGAGGCCAACACATAGGCCCATATAAAAAAATATTAAACATGAGACCGAAAAAATAAACCCGCACAAATAAAAATAGAAAAAATTAAAAATAAAATTATAACGCAAAAATAAACCCGCACTATTAAACATGCGCCGAAAAAATAAACCCCCACAAAATACAATAAAAAAAATGTCATGCAGTAACGCGCGATTCTCATTTAAAGCACACGTTCCCATAAAATTATATTAAAAAAAACCCGTATAAGCAAAAAAGAAACCTTTAAATATAAGCCCCACACATAAGCCCATATAAGAAAAAAACAAATTATTAACATAAGGCCGAAAAAATAAACCCGCGCAAAATAAAAAATAATAATGCCCCTCAACAACGCGCAAAAAATTAACGGCCCGCAGCAACGCGCGAGTACTTTGGCTTGTTATCACAACATTATATTTCCTGAACCAAACATGTGCCCGGAATTGTAAATGGCACCATTTTAAATTCGATTTTTTTTTAATTTCTTGAACTTTAAAACCCATGATTTGAAATTTCTCAAACCAAACGCCCCCTAAAGGTTTTGCTAACCACCACCCTTGGGATGGTGTTTAAACATTCTATAATTAAAAAATTAACAATCAATGAACACTAAACATGTCATAGTTAACATCACATTTCTTGTTTAAAATAAATAAATCTTTATAATTATGCAATATACTACTTCATTTAATGCTAATTTCTCATTTATTGTTTATACACACCCCAAAAGTGGTGATTAACAAATCATTAATTAATTATTGTATTTAAAAGTAAAACTGTCATTGCACAAATAATAAAAGAAAATAAACAGTGTTAGGGCATCCACTATGGTGGATCTTTAAAAAAGTTTATAAATTTTTCACATCTTACAATGTCATTAATTTATAAATTATAAACATATTCTTACTATAGATAAAGCTTTTTAGGTTTATAAATTGTTCAAACATAAATTAAATTTTATAATGGTAGATCAATTTTTGGACCTCTTCAAAATCCTAAACCTTTTCATGCCACCTAGACATGAAATGGTTCCTCACTATGGTAAAAAAATTCTTGGATCTCTTCATAAGTTTTTTGACATATTATTGAAACACCATAGTGGATGCTCTTAAATATGATTTTTAGAATGTGTCTCGAGACAACCATTTTAAGACGGAGGAGTAAATGTTTAATTGAGAAAAATATGTGATGGTGTAGTTGCATTTAAGGATGTAAAAAAACCGACCCGACCTGAACCCGAACCCTAACCCGAATAGGGACGGGTCAAAAATCTTATTCGGGTCAACCCGACTAACCCGAATAACATAAAACTTATTGAGCCAAACGTACCTCAAGCTCAAACGTTTAACTTTTTTTTTCTCTAAAATAAGTCAAGTTTCAAATATGAAACATCAATCAATGAATACATTTTTGTAAAATTGTACTAGTTTTTAAAAAGTTACGGTGTATTCTTGTAACGGCCGTCGGTTCACGGTACAACTTTTTACAAAATGTCGTTCAATAAATTTCGGAAATAACTTTTGATTTTGCTAATCTTGTAAAAAACTACAAGACTACTTTGATAAACAACTACGTGACAAAAAGTAGTTTATTAATTTTTCATCATGTAACTCAAAATCAAGGGCCGTCTCATGGATTTCGGTGGCCCCGTGCCATCACCACAAAGAGACCCTTGAACACACACAAAATAAATATGCATCGGTAGTGCATGAATTAATTTAACTCTAGCATCATATTGTGTATATATATAATACAAGTGCATGAAATTTTGTGGCCCTCGTCAAGCGGTGACCATTGTTCACTAGCACCAACTCCCACTCCCCTAAAGACGGCCCTGCTCAAAATTGTTCGAACCAAAAGAGTAGTTTATTACTTTTTCTTTTCAAGTATGTTTTTGATCTTTTTTTAAATTAAAATTTGATGTGGGGGGGGGGGGTATGAGGGACGGGTAGGGGGGAATGGGGTGGGAGGGGGTGGGTGGGGGCGATATACACGATAAGTTATTCGCACTGCCACCTCCACACAAAATCCCTGTATAAATTGCATCCATCACTATCGTTTTTATTTGTTTGCGGTTAACCTAAGTTATAGGTACACGTCGATCCCATTTTCTTTAAAAGAAACACATCTTTAAAATCAAATTATAAAAAGAACGTAATATGGATTATATGCTCAAGTTTATTTTACGTTGGAAATAAAATAAACAATTAAAGGACTAGAATATTAAAGAAAATGAACATTAAGGACCTAAAATGTAATTTTATTATTGATAAAATTAAAATAGAAATACCCCATACATGTTCCTCACGTATCATCTTTCTTGGCTATAACGTGCGTATAACGCATCACACGGTGCAATATAACAGTGTTATAGATATAAAAGTAAATCTATCACGGTGCTATAAAAAGCTACACCGTGCACTATTACTACAAAAGATAACACAAATTAATATATTGTATAACATTTATTAGTACTCACGGTTCTCAAAAAATTTCACCAACCTTGAGGAAAAAATATACGAAAATAGAGGGTGGGGGGGGGGGGGGGAAGCCCATATCTATATATACTACTTTGATTATTTCGTTGCAAAGTTAGTTCTTAAAGACACTATACGAAAATAGCCCTTGAGTTATCGTTCTGTTACAAAGTTAGTATTTAAGTAGTAAAGACAGGCGTACGCGTCGATTCAACAACAAGTACATTGAGCTAGATAGATACCAGTTATAGTTGGGTGGTTAGTGTATTGTGGTGAAACATGCCTTAGAAATTAATTGCGCATTGTTATTGGTATTGTGGAGTGGGTGGTTGGTGTTGTTTTATATAGTGAGAGAGTAGGTGCGAGGTGTGGAAGGTGGTTTAGTGATGGGGGGGAGTATGGCGAAGAGGGGGGTGGGGTGTGGGGGGGTAGGTAGGGGATGGGGTGGGTAGAGATGGGGAATTGGGGAGGGTAGGATGTGGGGGGGGGTTATCTCTTTTGGGGATATTCTGTGGTTTTGTGTATTTTGTAATGGTGAGTGTTTTTGTTCTCTTGATTGAGGTGGGAAGGTTGTGGGTTTTTGTTATTATTATATCTATATTATATAGAGTTGGATGTGAGAGAGCGTGAGGTGTTGATTTTATGTTTATGTTAAGTTTGTGTTATATGGGGGTAATTTAAGTGTTTTGTGGGGGTTTTTGTAAAGGGTAGTTTTTTGTTTAAGGGTTTATTAGATTATTTGTTTAAATGTGTTTTTTTTTATGGTTTATTTTGATTTTTGTTTGAAGTGGGTGGTATTTTTTTTTGATTTTGTTTGGGTATTAGAATTTTGAATATTATGTTTAGATGTTTGTTTTTTTTATTTAATGGTTTAATGTTAAATTTTTGTTGTAAAATGTGGTTATGTTAATTTTTTTTTAAAAATTTTGTATTTTGTTTTAAAGTTGTTAAATTGGGATGGGTTTATAGTGTTGGAAAGTGTGAGTGGTGGGTTTTTTTAAATGTGTATTTTTTTTTTTTTTTTTTTAAGGTTTTATGTAAATTATAATGTTAAATGTGTTTTTTAATTATATTAAGTTTATAATTAAAAGAAAATATAAAAAATGCAAAAATTTAAAAAAAAAAAAAAAAAAAAATTAATGCCCCACAACAACGCTCGAAAAATTAACCCCCCGCAGCAACAAGCGGGTAATCCTGCTTGTTTAATTTCAAAATCCCTCTATTCTAGCTAGATTCACCAAAACCATTGTTTAGATGTAAGGGTGCTTGCTTCACGAAAATCAGACCGACGAAAAATCGAATTGTTTCAAAACGCGGAGTACAGACTTAGTACTGAAATGTGTGTAGGTCCGGTCGGTCCCGGTCCGATTCAGTCCTTCGTCTGATCCGGTCAAACAAACATAATCGTGGGGTTTTTTGTAATACAATTGGCGGACCAGATCAACCAACCGAGGACCGAATTTAAGGAAAAGCCATGGACCGAGGACAGGGCCGAAATATATGGCGTGTCTGTCTGGTCCGGTCTGATCGCTCCGTTCGGTCCGATTTCCTCAATCTGATCCGATCGACGGGACCAAATGCTCAACCCTATTTCATTAATATTACTATATCCGATCCGAAACCTTTCTTGAACAAATGTTTGTTTTTAGTCACATCCCCGTTCCTCATCAAGTGTCCAAAACCAAATCGATCATCAAACAAACTCAAATCGACAAAGTTTGCTTTTTAAGAAAATCGACACGATCACTTCATGATGATTAGTTGAACCTGACATTATTTATACTCGTGAGTGTTCAAATTTACCAATATTAATCACCAAGTTTTTTTGTTTTGAACAGAATCACCAAGTTTTTTGCTACTTGACTAATTTGAGTAGTAATTTATGATGTGTGCAAATTTTGCTATAAAAAAGGGTTTGGCTTAACTCTGCCCAATAGTCATGTTTTAATCTATTTAAAAAAAGAATGTTTAAATTATGTTTAACGAGGAAGTCAGCCCGCGCTTCGCTGCGGGGTGATGTCCTCTCAAAGACCAAAAACAACAGTTCTTATAAGTCGATAATATAATCTGGTCAAAAAACCAATAAATCCCAAACGAACAGCAGTAGGCACTACAAAACCAATTTGCTCAGCTATACCTGATGTGGAATGTTTGGTGGGGGGGGGGGGGGAGTCGGGGCAAATAGGCATAGGGGTTGACAGTTAGAGGGGGGAAACTAGGCACATAATGGCACACAGGGGTGGTAGGGATTGAACGTGGTAGGACACACACACACACACACACAGAGCATTGACACTTAAAAAAGGTGCTTTCATTAAAAGTTGATCATAGATTTGAGGAAGAGACGGAAAGGAGGGGAGTTTACAATACCAGGATGCTTAATTTAAATGGGATGTGCACACACACACACACGACTTTGAAAAACACACACAAAGTAACACACATATACACAATGATTAATGAATATCGAAAACACACGTACAAAAAACTTTTTCGGATATACAAAGACACACACAAATTAAAAGAGCGTGGGGGAATGGTATGACACACACACACACACACACGGGGGGATGTGTGAAAAGAGTTTGAGGGATGGGTGGAAATTGGTTGTTGGGGACGATGAGGTGAAGTGGATTGGGTGGGAGGGATGGGGTTTAATGGTGTTTTTATACACATAGGGTATGGGGAGACTTTGGAGACTTGTTTTCACGGACTAAATTTATTGAGATTTTGGGAGAGTATGGGTAGGATATTCTCTCTATATGTGAGTAGAATGATTTTATCTATATTAGTGTGTACACACAAGATACAAATTATCTATAAGAACAACAATATATTTTGTACAAAGAAGGGTGAGTTTGGGATGGGGTGTAACTATGGTTTTGTAAAGAATATATAGGGGGGACACACTTTACACACACACAACTTGGGGGGGGTTGGGTAGGGTTGTTTTTTGTAGTTTGGTGGGTGTAGGGTTATGGGTGAGTTTTAAATGGGGTAGGAAAATTAATGGGGGTTGATTGTTGGGGTAGGTTGATGATTGTGGAGGGGGGGTGGTGGTGGTTAGAGAGGGTGGGTTAATGGAGGAGTTTATTAAAGAAGTGGGGGGGGGTGGGTGTTGGTGGTTTAATTTGGTTGAGTGTTGGGAGGAGGGTTGAGGGTTGGGTGAGGTGTTTGTAGGGGGAGATTTGAGTGGGTGTGTAGTTTTTATTTGGTGTTTTTTGTGTAATAGTTTTGAGGTGTAGTAAGGTAAAAAAGTTTTGGTGTGAGTAAAAGAGTAGTTTTTTTCACATTAACTTATATACCTCTTAAGGGCCTGTTATAGTCCTTCATACTAGCTTCAGTGCGTCAGAGCTAACAATACTAAGTAGAAGCGGCGGTTCGTATAATTCGTTCATGACTTTGGAAATAATTACAAAGATCATCAAAAGTGTGACAAGGCAACAACACTAGGAGAAGCAATCTAGGGAGTAATACATGATTAAATAAACACAATCCTTTTTCTTATTGTTATCACCACTAGTTTAGATTATATTTAGTTTATTAGCTAAAACCAAACCAAACCTCTCAAACATATGATTTACTGCTTTCATAAAATATAAAAACATAAAAATAATCTTCTTTCAACCTTTAAAATTCTGTTAGACCGTGATCAAGCATTCTCAACCTATTCTCCGAGTGAACGATAACAACCCCTGAGTCTTGCATATACTACTACTACAACGATTAGGTGCTCTACCTAGGGAGCTGTAAAACTTCATGTAGAAGTCCTACAACGATGGCATCAAGTTTTTGGCGCCGCCTCCTGGGGAATAGTTAGGTTCTGATCATAGTTTAGCTTAGTTCTACTTGCTTGAATCCTTTCAAGTAAGATTTAATTTCCGCATATTAGCTTTCTTGTAGTCTATCTTTTCTTCGTTATATCTATTTCGTAAATCTGTCACCATGACACGTAGCACCGTTAAAAGGTTAACGGAACCTCTCGACGAACCCGAAAGAGAATTCCAAAGGCTTAGGAGAGCTGCTTTGCGATCACATCAAAACGATTCTCTTGCTATTGCCGGAAGAAACCTCTTTGATGATGAAGCATCTTCGTCCAACAACACCGGACCTAAACCGCCAACCCCTCCCAAGACCTTGCATGAACATTCTCGCCCCACATCCTCCGGTTTCCAAAATCCAATCACCGTTCCAACCGAACAAACCGGAAGAATCGTTGACTCACGCGACATCTGGTTGATTCAAAATACATGCACTTTCCAGGGACTGAGAACCGAGGACCCCCTCCGCCATGTTAAACACTATCTAAGTATCGTTGATAACATACAAGCTGATGGAGCCACAAGGGATACATCTAGGTTAAGATTCTTCCACTTCTCCCTCAAAGGAAAAGCGGCAGAATGGCTTGACAGAATACCCCCCACTCAAGTCACGACGTGGGATCAGCTCGTGTCACGATTCCTCGACCATTTCTTTCCGGTTGGACGTACCTCAGCCCTTAGAGACTTAATCCTTCGATTCAAACAAGGGGACGACAAACCTATCAAAAGTGTCTGGATCCGTTTCCAGGACTTAATCTTTCATGATAACATATCACAGGACGATCGTAGGAAACTCGACCAGTTCACTCAATTCCGCTTCCACTCTCTCACTAAAGAAGAAGGGTGGATTCGAATTGAAGAATATGTCCAATACCAAGATGATCTGTGGGATGACATGTCACCACCCATGAACATTTCCTCCATTTCGGAAAAAATAAAACCCACATTCAGGGGGTGCCTAAAAAGGGCTTGCAATCAAATCTCCTACCTCGAAACACCTACTCGAGAGATTGGGCTGAAAACCCTCTACCTAATATGTGAAAACTATGGAGGATCTCATGAGTCTGATGAATGCAAGCAACTTAGCCAGGCCGAACAGGTATGCTTATCCGGAGGAGACATCTATAATGACCCTTCCCTTTTGAGGTTCTATCAGAATGATGAAACCCCACCATGAGGGAAAACAAACGTAAAGAAAAAGGGGAGGATGGCCCCGAATGAATTGTCAGAAGTAAGTTTGAGGACGAGCTCGCCAACTTTATGCTCGAAAATAAGTCTCACGCAAAAGGGATAGGTGATATGCTTGTCCAACATCGCAAGGAACTGCGTGAACAATACTCCCAAATACTCTCAACAATTAACAAAAGCGAAACTCCAAAACCTGAAGCACCAACCTTCGCCATAACAACCAGATCAGGAATTAGTACACAAGACCCACCTTTTCCAGCCCTACCACGACCATCGACTGATAACTTCACCGAAGGGGAAACTGAAAAGGAAGGGCTTGAGGGCGCCAAACCAAGCATTATACAAGAACCCGACCCTCGGCCATCTATCCTTTACCAGCCTTCTAAAACATCCAATCTACCTTTTCCATCCAGATTAAAGAAGCAGAAAAAGGATGACGAGGATGAGCGGCTTCTTTCAATCTTTAAGCAGATTCATATCAATCTGCCATTCCTTGAAGCAATGATTCACATGCCAAAGGGAGCTAAAGTTTTGAAAGATCTACTTTCGCATAAAGAAAAACTTGAGAAAGCAGCCTCCTCAGTCAAACTTGGTGAGGAGTGTTCCGCTATCATTCAAAGGAGTCTACCCCAAAAGGAAGGAGACCCAGGAAGCTTCACACGGCCATGTCTCATTGGACCCCTGGCAGTAAAGAACGCCTTGGCTGATTTAGGGGCAAGTATTAACCTCATGCCACATTCTCTCTTCTGACGATTAGGAATTTCTAAACTCAAACCTACCAAAATGAGTATTCAGTTGGCCGATCGGTCTATCAAATACCCCCATCGGGTTCTGCGAGAATCTATTGGTAAAGGTAGGCATATTCATCTTCCCGGTCGATTTCATAATTTTAGAGATGGACGAAGACTAGCTAGTCCTGATCATTTTAATACGACCCTTCCTTGCCACGACAAATGCTGTGATCGACGTGCATGAGGGAAAATTGAGTTTAAAGGTCGGAAGTGAAACCATTACCTTTAACACCGGGAAATCTATGAAATCCAAACACTCTCGCGACGACTACTTGTACTGCGCCGATCACACCGCTAAGCTGATCCAGGAACTGTGGGTCGACATAGTATATCATGACGAGAAATGGATTGAATATAAAGAAGAGGAGGATTCTAACAAAGCACTTGCAGTTTCTTTCTACCCGAGAACAGAGCCGGTGGAACTGCTTGAATGGAAAGCCCTAAAAAATCGACTAAAACCATCAAACGTGGAACCACCTAAACTAGAATTAAAGGAATTATCCGAGCACCTTGAGTACTCTTTCCTCCAGGAAAAAAACCAACTCCCAGTGGTCATCTCATCCGCATTGTCCACCGACGAAAAAACCAGACTCCTCGGTTTCTTCAAAATCATAAAGGGGCGATCACTTGGAGTATTGCTGACATTAAAGGGATCGACTCATCCTTTTGTACTCACAAAATCCTCATGAAAGATGAGTTCAGACCAAGTGTCCAACCTCAAAAACGGGTTAACCCCAACATCAAGGAGGTAGTAAAAAAGGAAGTCATAAAACTCCTTGACGCTAGATTAATCTATCTCATCTCCGACAGTCCATGGGTAAACCCTGTCCAAGTTGTCCCAAAGAAGGGAGGGATGACCGTAGTAAAGAATGAGAAGGATGAGCTCATCCCACAACGGACCGTCACTGGATGGCGTGTATGTATCGACTATCGTAAGTTGAATAACGCGACCCGGAAAGATCACTTTCCACTTCCGTTCATCGATCAGATGCTCGAATGATTGGCTGGGCATGAATATTACTGCTTCCTAGACGGGTTTTCTGGATACTTTCAAATCCCTATCACCCCTGAGGACCAAGAGAAAACCACATTCACCTGCCCTTACGGGACCTTCACATACAAACGAATGCCCTTCGGGTTATGCAATGCCCCAGCCACTTTTCAATGTTGCATGACAGCAATATTCCATGAGCTTATCGAAGATAGAATGGAAGTATTCATGGACGACTTCTCCGTCTTTGGAAGTTCTTTCAACCACTGCCTCAAAAACCTAGAGAAGATGCTAAAAAGGTGCGAGGAAACCAACCTTGTATTGAATTGGGAAAAATGCCATTTCATGGTAAAGGAAGGGATCATCCTCGGCCATAAGGTCTCAGGCTCTAGGATTGAGGGCGATAAAGCGAAATTCGAGGCAATCTCCAAACTACCATATCCATCAAATGTGAAAGTCGTTTGAAGCTTTCTAGGACACGTCGGTTTCTATAGAAGATTCATAAAAGATTTCTCACAAGTCGCACGCCCAATGACCCAGCTCATAGTTAAAGATGCACCATTCAACTTCTCTGAAGAATGCATCTAAGCATTCGAGACATTAAAATGTGAACTGACACATGCACCAATTATGATCAAGCCAGATTGGTCATTACCATTTGAGATCATGTGTGACACAAGTGATTATGCTATCAGGGCAGTACTAGGACAAAGAATCGACAAGCATTTCAAGCCCATACACTACGCCAGCAAAATAATAAACGAAGCACAAGAAAACTACACGACTACTGAGAAGGAGCTTCTGGTTGTTGTCTTTGCATTCGACAAATTCCGTCAATACCTGGTCTTATCCAAGACCATTGTCTTTACGGATCATTCTGCCTTACGGTATCTATTCACAAAACAAGATGCAAAACCATGCCTAATTCGATGGATCTTGCTGCTCCAAGAGTTTGACATCGAGATCCGTGATAAGAAAGGTGCTGAAAATCTAGCAGCTGATCATCTCTCCCGACTCGAAAACCCTGATCTAGGGAAGCTAACTAGGGCTGAAATAAGGGACTTATTTCCCAAAGAGCGATTAATGGCGATCTCCGACAAAAATAACGAACCATGGTATGTCGACTATGCTAACTATTCAGCTAGCCGAGTATTACCCTTCTGATCCACCCGCCAAGAGAAGCAAAAATTCTTCAACGATTTGAGGCATTACTTTTGGGATGAGCCCTTCTTATTCAAATAGTATGCCGACCAAATCATACAAAGATGTGTAGCTGGAGATGAAGCCGCACAAATTCTTCAACAATGTCACAGCAGACCATCCGGAGGACATCACGGCATCGCCACCACCGCAAGAAAAGTCTTCGAGGCCGGGGTTTTACTGGCCACATATCTTTCGCGATGCACGTAAATTGGTCCAAGTTTGCGATGCATGTCAGCGGGCTGGAAACATTTCCTCAAGAGACGAAACACCTCAAAAATACATCCAAGTCTGTGAAATATTCGATGTATGGGGGATAGACTTTATGGGACCTTTCCCCTCATCAAACGGAAATAAATACATCCTAGTAGCTATCGACTACATATCCAAGTGGGTGGAGGCTCAGGCCTTTCCCACCAGTGATGCTAGGAACGTAGTGAACTTCCTTAGGAGACTATTCGCATGATTTGGGATACCAAAGGCCCTTATTAGTGATAGGGGCATTTCGAACAGCATTTAAAACCCCTTTAGGAACAACCCCGTTTAGGATCATCTATGGCAAGGCGTGCCATCTTCCTGTCGAGCTAGAACACAAGGCATATTGGGCCATAAAAAACTGCAACATGGACCTTACAAAAGCTGGGGAAAACCGGTTCTTACAGATTAATGAATTGGACGAAATGCGGCTTGACACTTACGAATCATCCATCTCATATAAAGAAAGAACAAAAAGATGGCACGATAAACGAATAAAATTACCAATTAACTATGAAAAGGGAGATAAGGTACTTCTTTTTAACTCACGATTAAGACTATTCCCTAGAAAACTTAAGTCAAGATGGTACGGTCCATTTACGGTATGCAAAGATATGAAAAACGGAGCAATTGAGTTATACGATGAAGAAGGAAGCGAATTTATCGTTAATAAACAACGGGTGAAGCCATATCAAAAGAACTTATTAGACACTAAAAAAGATGATGATGCAACGTTTGATGATGAAGGAGAAGTCTCGTAAGGACGTGTGACTTCGAGTCTAGCTACATGACTCGTTAATAAAGAAAAGCGCTTCTTGGGAGGCAACCCAAT